>JAQIXQ010000968.1:0-18730 GCA_034700485.1 Pseudosinella alba
GATATGCATGAATTATAGAGACAAAAGGTCAATTAAAGAACAATAGAGTTACTTTTCTGTGCACTATTCTCCTACTGCCCCCTATTCCCCAGTATCGGAGGTCAGAGTTCAAAGGGGGTGCACATATAACAAGGAGGTATATAGCTAGCTACCAATGAGGTATCAGAATATATTAAATTTAGGACGTAGATTTTCAATTTGCTACTCATTTATTGACATTATTGATGCAATTACGTGTAATAGCAATACATTTTCGTTCCAATTATTAAGTACATATTTTTATACAAATCTAATACAAATTCGCAGCAATTAAATTATTTACATAAAACTTAAATGGACGAAACCTGTTTTTAAATTTTTATTTCTAAAGTAAAAAACTATTAAAACTAACCTAATTTAATGCATTGCCGTAATATGGACCGTTGTCATATTCGTATACGTAGTATTCTTGAAAGAATTGCGAAAAAAGCAATGTGGAAATATTTGCTTTACCAAATGGTTGTGTTTGAGCATTTTTTTCAAGACCCACGTAAACGAATATGACAACGGTCCATATTTACGGTAATGCATTAAATTAGGTTAGTTTTACTAGTTTTTTTTACTTTAGAAATAAAAATTGAAAATCTACGTCCTAAATTTAATATATTCTGATACCTCATTTGTAGCTAGCTATATACCTCCTTGTTATATGTGCACCCCCTTTGAACTCTGACCTCCGATACTGGGGAATAGGGGCCCATGCAGAAAAATGGTGGTCATATTCGTTTTTTTCGTGCAAAAATATCCTAGTATGCAAATTTTCACTGAATTTGGCGTTGTACCGTTGGGTAATGGTACTTGTTAGCTTATGAGACATTCATTTTACTTTCTTGGAGTGAGTGGCCCTCCACTTTTGTGTAGGTTGTTCAAGATCTCTGTTCTGTCCATGTCCTCTCCTCCTCCTGAAGATTCTGCATATTATGCAAGGGGAGAAGAGGGAAGACGAGAAAACGATATCGGCATTTGTTTTACAATTCATTTAATTCATTACGTAGTCCTGTCTCGAATCTATTTAGTATTCATAACGTGTGAACTTATACTTCTCCCTTCTCCGTCCGTCTGTAGTATTCCTTTTCTATACTTCATACTCCTCACCTTACACACACGCTGTGCAAGAACGCAGCAGAGTAACAATCTCCTTTCCTTTCCTTTGTAGTTTGTCATGGAACAGGGTAAACGTTTTCCTTGGCTTTTGGGATGACTGACCCAGCTAGGCTACTCATCTTCATCACCATCCTTATGATCATCCTCATCGTCATGATGAGCATCATCATCTTCATCTTGATTTCAGTATTATATCAGGAGGTTACGACGGCTAGAGCAAAACCATAATTTCATTAGAGGGGAAAGAAAGTAAAAGAATATCTAGAAATTATTTGCCCTTATTTATGTCTTCCCAACGAAGGAATACTTTTTAGGGGCAAGTTCAGCCAAACTTACTTGTTAAGCCGTCGATGATTTGAGATAACCCCGATCCTAAATTGAATTTTAACAGCAACTAACTTACCTACGAACTTCTGACGATTGGGGCAAATGATAGTATTGCATTTAGCTTCCCCGAATATTTTTTTCGCTTGAAATTACTTTTTCACCGAGAGCCGAGAGATTAGATCAGTAAATTGTTACCCAACTTTTCCTTCTACTTCCAATCGTATCGATGCTGATGCTGATGAATTGTTGGGGATCATGGCAAAACTATTTGGAAATTCATTCATTCCGCATCATCATCATGATACATATAAGCAGAACTTGTGTATGGATGGTGGTGGCGATGATGATTCGGTCCTGTATTTTTTATATGTGTTACGAAGATAAATTTTCCGGGGATAAACCCCAGAGATTCCGTTATTATCCATCCAATTTGTCCAATTGTGCTAGCAAAACGGTCAAGTGAAAGAATCTCTCCGGACCTCTGGAGTCTGGACTGGTGTGATGTGATGGTTGTGTTGTAATGATCAAAGTTCCGAACGGGAAATAGGGACGATCTCACTCTCTCCCTGGTTTAGCTTACATTGCAACAATCATCGTCCTCATCATCATCGTCATCAATGAACAGTAATTTTATGAGGGGGTAACTTTGATCAAAGTTGCATGGGGGAAAATGTTTATTTCAGCTACACTTTTTCATTCACGAATGAGATATACACAGAACGGGCAAAAGTCCCATCGACACCGACAGCTTTTCTTTGCAAGTCAACCCGAGGATTTCTAGATTAGACACACATATCCGGAGTGTAGGCAGACCATCGCATCGCCATATATTGATTGGAAATTCCTATTAATTATTAGCATGGAATCGCATTTTAAAACGGTTGGTTTCAATTTCAATTCCAAACAGAATAACCATTTCCTCTGAAAAATTCATTTAATTTTAAACAAATGTAAATTTTAAAATGATAAAATCGTCGGTCGGTCACCCTTCATTCCATTGGCCGTATGGCCGTATTAAGCATTGTCAAACTGGCTGGCTGGTATGTGACCATCCGGATATGTCACAGTCATCATTTCAGACTGCAGAATGTAATATTTCAAAATTTCAGATGATGACTGGGAAGGAAGAGATCCCATCATCAGATATGCTACTAATGGATATATTATGGAAATATTGTTGAACTTTGTAATTAGTTTGTCAGCCTGAAATATGTATTTGAAAATTGAGCTCGGACAAGGGTACTAAATAGGGAGCGAAATGAATTTTCCCTAAAAAAATCGACATAGACGAATTTAAAGCTGAATGTTTGCAAAAGTACAAATATAACGAATTCCTCTATGAGCGAAAGACCATTCCATCTGTAATAAAATGTGTTGAGAATATTCCATTTAAACTGATCATTGAATTTTTACTTATGCAATAGAGCTATAATTTATTATTTATATAACTTTCATCAGCTCCCGACCAAAAAAAATAAATAAAGGAAACAAAAAATATGCTGAAGTGAAAGTGTATCTCAATTGAAGCATCATGATCATGATCCCACCATTTCCATATCAAGGCGGTTTTGTCCCAATATGCTTTTACTTTTACTTAAAAAATTTCACACTTCCCGCAACGATCCTCATCACGATCATCCAAAAATCCATGAGGATGATGATGCGGCATGCGGTATTGGTGGTTGGTTTGGCTTTGGCTATGGTTCTGCTGCTGATCCAGCTTGAAAAGTGTGTTGGTGTGAAGTGGAAATGATTCGAAATCCATTGGGATTCCATTCAAGCTCTATTTCCATCAACGGAAAGTAAAAAAAGAAAGTGGACGAATGCAATCCAGAGAGAAAAGGTTTTGATGCGGATCAGATAAAGTCGGCTTGAACTACATTTGTACTTATTCTCCTCCATTTGTGTGTTTCCGATGATGATTCCATTCCATTCCAAGCTAATACATTATATATATTATGGATCCCTCTGCTTAGGACAGGATGCCCAGGAAAAGAAATTAACTAAAATGGGATCGGAGGGAACTAGAGGGTCCGGTAAAACTAAAAAGTTCTATTTAAACTCTATTTTACATTTCTCCCTGAACATCCCTCTCATAGGTACCCTCACACTGTCAGGAGAAAACTGTTACAGATAGTCATAGATGATCCTACCCCCTAAAAGAGTAATAATGAATTCCATTACATTAGGGACAAGATGACGACATGAGAGGAGTGGACGGGGCTTAAAAGAAATCGGCTACTTCTCTTATTTCCTCATTTGCACTTTTTTAAGTGGACAGAGGATCTCATCCTCTGTAGACCAGGACCAACTGGGATAAAATATTCTGCCTTCGTACATTGAATTTTTAGATGAGTAAAAAGTGACCGTGTCCTTTCGTCTTTCGTCCCATCACCATCGTCGTCATCATGGAGGGCAGTTTCGGAATGAAAAAGTGTAATTTTCTTTTGATCTCTTTCTGGCTGTCCACTTTAAAAAGACTAATGATGTTTGGAGTGAACAGGAGGCGCAAGAAGAGAGAGAGGGCTCACTCTCTTCCTTTGAGAATATTTTAGCATCATGATTCAGCGGAATCAATAATGATGTTTGTGTCCGTACCAAAATATGTATAAGATGGGCAATGGTATCTTGACCGGCTATCTATAAAAAAAATCGAGCTCTAGAAATTTTATTCCGCTTGGAACATGACGCTGCTGTTAAAAACGAGTTAAAATTGTCATCTGTAGGATTGGAGGGAAGAAATATTTTAAAAGAAAATTTAAAATGTATCACCCAAGTGGAGAGAGAGTTTCATCTTCTTGGAAGTAATGTGTAACTATTATACATTATTTCACACATCGTCCATCAAAACTTAGAATAAAATTTTTTTTTTCACTTCTAATGGTCAAAATGTCCAAAAGTAAGATATTTCCACTGCGCAATGGCGCAGTACACACATGTATGGGTTATATCGTAATAACACCAAAGCTGTAAATCGGAACAATAAAAAAGCCCAAGGATCAAAAAGAGAAACAAGCTCCCCACTGAGGTACAACAATGATATTTATGGGTGAATTTAGTAGAGAAAATTTCATTTTCACACTTATAATTTAATTCCTCGGCTGTTAGAACCATTCTCAAAGCAAAAGCATACATATCCATTTTACTAAAAAAGAGAAACAGTTTAAGCTGTCTAATCATTATCCATTCTTTCTCTACTCCTCTGTACTTTTTCACTTTTATGGTCCCTCTGAGATTGCTTGCCTAGAAAAACATTGCTGGAGTTTTGGGCCTGTGTGGAGTGGATAGAGCAATACGAAATACTGGAGCAAAAAGAAATGTATTTACACAGACAAAAGAGACAAAGAACCCCCACAATACACATTGTTTTCTTATTCTTTTGTCCGTCCGTCTATATTTATATCATCCAGATCCACATCCGCCACCTTCACAATTTCCAGCTTACGCGATGATCAGGATCAGGCCAAAGCCAAGCCACACAGCTTTAAATACAATTTTTTCCCCTGTTACGTAAACTTATATTATGGCTTTGTTATGTCTGCGAATGTCCTTTTTGTTTGTAATGGGCGAATAAAAAATACTTGTCCCGTGGGACTTGTTGCCTTTCACTTAACAGCCCAGCAGTTAACACACAGTTGGTTTGCTTTAGTTGGACGGACAGTGTGAAAGCTTATATGCCCGGGTGAAAGGGAAAATAATGTCCAATTTCACTCCAGGAGCGTATATATTTACTTACTTATATGGAACTATTGAACTCAAACCAATTTTACACTCCCCATAATATTATATTACCTACTTCTATTGATTATTATTAGAGTGAGACAATGTCTCTCCCTTTATACTCTGATTTACGGGACACTAATAACTACGGACATGTCCGGAGAGAGGAGAGGGATGAAGAAAGGCGAAATAGCCCATTCACTTTTTATCGTATCGCGTTCCCTTCCTCCGACCAGCCCTATCATCAAGTGTTGATCACATAAATACATAGTATGCAGTTTCAATAAGTGAAATGAGTGAGAGAACGGTAATATGATATGGCTTGGATGGTCACATTAATGTCCCTTTTTATGTTTTCCACTTGGGTTCATTCCTGCTCCTTCAGTCTGGTGGAATATGGTATGGTCGAAAGAGGAAGGAAGAATTTCTTTTCGGATCATATCATAAGCCATAATAATAATATTTTTTTCAGGATATGATAAGACTGACTAACGGTGATCTTTAAGTGTTGGCCAGTTGACATTACAACTTACAACGTTTTCTGATTGTTAGTATAAGTCTTTCAGTTGTCCAGAGCATGTATCATTTTGCCCCGATATAAATAACTTTTGCTTTTTCCTTTTGCTTATGGCTTGATTGCTTCCTTTATTTTTTATGCAGGATGAAAACAAATGACATATGAAACTAAAATCTTTATTTTTTTGTTTTCCTAACAGTATCTTGGAGCTGAGAAAGGAAAAGTCCAGGGATGCAGCCCGTTCCCGTCGGGGCAAGGAGAACTATGAGTTTTACGAGCTCGCCAAATTGTGTAAGCATATTAAAGTTTATTGAAAAAAAACTTAAACTAACCCATACAACTAACATCATTTTGAATTTTACATTTAGAGTATTATATATATTTAAATTACATGTATGTATTTATTTTTGTAAGCAGTGCCGCTTCCACCTGCCATTACCTCACAGCTTGACAAAGCATCAATCATCCGACTCACCATTTCGTATTTGAGGCTTAGAGATTTCTCGGGACATGGGGAACCACCATGGAATCGTGATAATAATTCATCTAGTAATAAGAAAGGTATGTTGAATGTTGTTCTACCATAATTTTATGTGTGTCTAATGAGTTTACTATGATGAGGGGGTGTGGATGTAGTTCATCTATTTCATCCATCTTATTATCCCAATTTAATGCCTTTCATTACACTTCCCTTCATGAATTGTCTACTCATATATGGTCTAACTCACTTTCTCTATGCATTTAGTTTAAGTAATACATGGAATAAAATTTTATCTCAATGGGATCAAAATACAATCATGCAGTTCCGTTATTACTCTCCCTCTCATTCTCCTTATTTCAAGGTTTTAGCTTAAGGCCAGGGGAAATGAGTAGAGGAACAAGGGCAAAACTATTATAAGATGGGTGGCTCAACCCACCCCATCACACTTGGTAATATTAAGGATGAATAGTGAATACAAGAGCATCCCTGATCATCTCCTATTTCCACAAAATCTTCCTTTTCTTTCAAGTTAGGTGTATGGTGTGGTTATAATGTGTGGTCTTAAGTCTTCATTCTCCATCTCCTCGAAATATAATACAAGTCACAAACTCACCCCGCCTGGCAGGATTCATCCCAACTCCGAGTTTTAATACAAATATTAGCTTTGATTCTCTACGTTCTACTAGGTAATTTAGCGTTTTTCTTCTTCCATGAGCAGATTAGATCACATATGAGTCGTTTCGTTTCCAGTATGGGTCATTATTATTACACCAGACCAGACCAGTATTGGAAAAATAAATAGATATAAATAAGCAGCATAAAGAAAATCAAGACAAGAGAGGAAAGGGGTAGCTTGATTTGGAAGAAATGGGATCTCATCTCCTTTCTCCATTCTTATTTTAGGTTAGTTACTGGGATTTTGCTATTTAGGGGATGATCATGCTGATGATGATGATCAGGATTCGAATGGGATCTATTTATGTATTTGTTACGGTTATGGTGCTGGTGGCAGTCTTTCCAATATATTGGAGGAAATATTACAAAAATGAATCACATATTTTCCCCGATAGATCCAGTTGCACTTGGCTTGGGACCTTCCCTTTGTTGTGACAGAATATATCCAAGTAAAAGATGGGAACTGGGGAGCATTTATTATTAAACTAAGGATAAAAAATATTGTCGATTCGAGAGGATAAATAAACTAATATGATGGAACATATGAAGGGATAGGATGAAAATATACATAAATAATGGCATCATATTGGCAAGATTTGAGGCGAGAGTGAGAAGGGTAAAAAGTTGGGAGTTACTCGGACGTATGTTCCCTTCCCCAATACACACATGAATGATGATGCATCGCTCCTGGCAAGGAAAGGAAAGGGGTAAGAAGAAGAAAGACCGAAAAAATGGGAAAGGAAAATAGATCTAAAGTATTATTATTATTATACTGGAGGGATATGCTTATGATGAATGACATTTATTTTGTGTTCAGTCAATCTTCTCCCGTTTTTTTTTTCGGGGGAATTTTCTTGTGTTCAACCAGAAAAAAAATCCGGGATCCAGATAGGATCCATTCAAACAAGCCAATCTGTGGAAATAATTCACACTTGTTCAATAATAATACTGGATTGAGGAGGATGGATGTAGAGAATGGGGAAGGGTGGCTGGCCTTTTTCCTTTGAAAAATAGATATAAATTTGGAGTTATTTTTCCGATCCCATTCCATTCTTTAGGATCATGATCATGGCCATGCCATGGTTTTGCTTTGATTAAGTGGTATTATGTATGGGCTGGTTGGGGCTGAGACGTCCATTATTGGCACTAATGTGGGCATTTCAAATGTTTAGTTGTTGGACCTTGTTAGAATAGGAAATACAAAATAAAATATGTAATGAAATTGCGCTCGATTTGTGGATAAAGACTGAAGAGTATTGTCAGTTTAGAGGGCTGGAGAATTTTTTGTTTTATTCCTGGAAAATTTTCTCTTTTCTCTTTACTTCTGAAAAATTTTCTCTTTTCTCTTTACTTCTGAAAAATTTTGCTTATTCGTTTAATTTTTAACTTTCCCTTTGAGAATCACCTTTCCTTTTCAAGACTGAAAAAATTATTGTCAGATAAAAAGAGAGACTTTCTGACAAGGGGAATTTTGAAGTTTAGGAAGAAAAAAAGTAACTTTATCAGCGAATCTTTAATAGATACGTCCATCATCAGAAGAGAACTTTCTTTCGATGAAATTCCCTTTTGAAGAGAGCAGAAATGATTGAAAGGAAGGGAATGGTAAATAAAAAGGAAATAGAATTTTGACACTCAATACTCAAGGAAGAGCACTCCCCTCTTCCCCTCTTGGTTGATTGATATAAAAGTAATATCTGGTAATATTGACCGATATGAGGTACTAGGACGTCACAATAAAGTATATTAGGATTTGCTTTGTCCGCAAGTTAAGTAGATCATATCCAGAATTGTGTCGGTATTATTCCTTAAAAAAGGAATTAGTAAACGTTCTGATAAGTGCTTATCCAGCCAGTTGTCCAAAATGTTTTTATCTTAGTTTTCAATATTTTTTGGAGATTGTCTGATTCTGAGTTATTTTTGTATTCATGATTTACCTTATGATGCAAATTATATTTAGCATCATCAATTCCTTGCTGTTTAAAAGATTTTTTTTTGTAAAATTGAGTACATCTAACTTTTCATTCTGAAATCTTGTCAATCTTTTACTCTCCGAGAATTGATATTGCATATATTTAGACTTTTTGGGGCAAGATGATACCTACAGGAAATGTGACGGGTCAGTTGCTAAATGCAAGCATAGAAAAATATAACTGCAAAATTATTCTTAAACGGGCTATTTCATTTCATTTAGCTTTTATGCAATGAAAGTCCTTAGTAGAGAGGTAGTATTTATTCGTCAGTAATAGTCGAATCCCCATCTACTCTACATTATTTTAGACTTATTGCCAATTAAAACCCCATAAAAATCCTAAAAGCCTGGCAGTAATAACTACTCAAGAAATCATTCATGTAGGTCTACAATTTATTTAGTGCATAAGAAGTCATATTTCATTGCAATTGCAGTCTTTCATGCTTCTTATTAACCACATACATGTCTGATCTTTGACTCGGAGCAATAATTTAATTCATTCCACTAGCAATAAATTATTGATGCAGCTAATTTAACTCTCATAAAATTAGCTAAAAAAATTCAAGTGCACAGTGAAAGGAAACTTGCCACTGCCACTGCCAGAGTCAGTCACTAGTCCATTCATGCTCATACCATCATACATATCATCAGAAAATGAAAGCATTCAAGTGTAAGCAGGCATGCAACCCCATTCTAATCCAACAACAGCTTAATTACCAATCCCACCTAAAACAAATTGATATTGATAAGATGTATTTTATGATTACAGGAAGTGTCAGACCTCGCTCAACGGGTAATGTTACCTTGGACTTGTTTGAGCAGCATCAAGGAACTCATATCCTCCAGGTAAGAACCAAACCAAATTTCACAATCTCTCCCTCCAAATCCCACTCCACTTTCAAAGTCTCAACATTCAACAACATCAACATCACATCAAAAGAGCCAACTCCTGCTCCCTTGTTATGCATTTTGTTATTATTACGATTATGCTAATCACTCTCTCTCCCTGTGCCACATGTATTCCCATTCTCTCCCTGCCTGGTTATATCACATTATATTCTAGTAGCCAGCAGCTAATATTCAGAGAGGACGGAATGAATTACAGATCACAATCTCTCTAACACCACAGCAATAAATTATGTTCCTATTTTTCACAGTGTTCCCTAAGTATGTATACGCATGTTTAATGCATTATATCACATCGACATCGACATCACTGAATAGAAATTTTGACTTGTAGAGATCGCGTCCATTCCACCATTTTCATATTAAATTGTTCCTTTCCCTAGTTCCCTTCTTTTTAACATGGCTTATCTTACCTGAGTTTTTTTTTTATTCCTACTTAAGAAACGTTCTTTCATTTTTTTCTGATGATGATTACTTTAATTGGGGTGAACTGCTGAAAGCCCTCATTAAACCAATTTAGGGATTTTGAGTTTAGGGAGAAGCATTGCATATTTATATTTGAAGAAATGAACATAATATTCAGAATGTTTAAAAAATACTTATTGTATCTACATTTGCAAATGTTTTTGCAGTGTCGGTGGGATAAATGCCTTCTAGTGTGTTGGTACCTATGCATGTCTTATTAGTATTTCCCCACTTTTGACATAATCAGTCGGACTGGATTTGAGATGATATATCAACTCATTTTTGAACAAGACGAATGGCTTCCGAAGTCACCCGGTATTACGTATAGGTTATTATTATTATTACAATTTTGAATATGAAATATGATATATATTTTTCTCAGTGGAATCCCTTCCAGCGAAATGGCAGGCAGGGATAATACTATTGCATACAGTAAAAAAATCCATCAATACTCTTTCCCATTTTCTTCAAGATTAGAATTTGATTTATTACTTCCATTTGAAAATGGTAGTTTTTTTTTCTCTAAAAGAAAAACATTTATTACGTAATTTAACTGGGAATGAAAAAATATATTTTTTTCGACTAATTTTTCCATGCTCTTGGCTATAAATGAAAAATTAAGTATTGGGTAGAAACGTTACAGGGTTGATTTTGCATTTGCAATTTGACGCAAGCATAACAATGAGAAGGAAAAACAAACGGTTTCGCATGAAATATTTTTTTCCCTCGAAGAAAGTCTAAAATATCAAGAGGGACGAAAGAGTGAATGTAGGCATTACGATAATTATTACAATTATGTTCCTTTTCTCAAAGGGAAATCATACTGTCGATAAGAATGCAATTTAGTGATCAGCCAGATAACATTTTATTAAGTGTAAAAAGTAATTTCTAGTATCACGTCCATCACAATCATAAATATAAATCCTACCTTCTCAATCATATCAAGGGAGAGGGCATGAGAAAAAAGTGGTGAAATGAGTGAGGATGCTTTTTAACATTTTTAACCAGTGATGAAAATGAAGATGATGATGGTGGTGATGTTGATGTTGATGATGAACCGTATTATTTCCCCATTTACTCGTGTCAGTGTTTTTCGAGGCTACCATTCATTCCATTCCATTCCTAATTATGATGTATAACAGGAGCTGATTGTCCAGTCAAGAAGATTGTTATTAGCGTAGCACCCTTGTTACATATTAATTTGTAAAATGACGATGATTATGATGATTATGAATACATTTATTTCTTCCTCTTATCCCCTTTGTAGTCGTTGGATGGATTCGCATTCGCGTTGGCAGCAGATGGTCGTTTCCTCTACATTTCCGAGACGGTCTCAATCTACCTGGGTTTATCGCAGGTGAGCATTTTCACTACAGTGGGTGTAATAATGTGTAATCATGAATTGTTTTATAAACATGTCATGTTCATTATAATCTCATGAAAGGGTACACACGATTCCTGCGTAATAATATGCCTCTGTGGATGGTGATGGGATGCGAGCGAAGGTTAACAAATTCTTTTAGAAATGAATAAATTGGGAATGAGAGGCACGATTACTTATTATCAAGCTTACGCACAGTTAATTGTCGAGGTATGGTCAACTAGTCATCATCTTATGAATTCTTGACTGACCAAAGTGGTCATTCACAACAGCATCATCATTATATATGAAGGATGATAAATATGCGCTAATGCTGATGATGAATATGAATTAAATGTGCGTTTCGCAGTCCATCTCATTTGACTTGGAGATTTTGGAAGAAAAATGTAAATTTTTGGAGGCATCGTCATCCCAAGCTATTTGTTATGTTGTTTACCGCGTCACTGTCAATTATGCAAATATTGCAAGTTATATCATTTCGTTTCCCTATATTTTCCAGGTTGAAATGACCGGAAGTAGCGTATTCGACTATATCCATCAACAAGATCATGCTGAACTAGCTGAACAACTCGGTTTGGGTTTGGCACATGGTCCCGGTGCTAATGTTCCTTCACCTGCTGGCTCAGAGGATAACTCATCCAACTCGGCTACCAATAATCCGGATGGTAAGTAGAGTGGAAGATGTTCAAACTGCAATGCAGAGGAATCTATAACATTTTATCTTGTGAAATATTTTTTTTTGCAAATTGATAAAAATTGTCAGATAAGATAAAAATAAGACTGAGTAATGCAATTTATCCTTGTGCTTATTTTCCTCCCCCTCCCCCTCTCTCATTCCTCATCTTTTCTTATTACGCTAATATTGGATTTCTGCTCATCGTCATCGTCGTAGTAAAATCGTATTTGTCCACTTCCCACTGCACACACCAGATGAAGATGATAGCAGGGCTCTAAGATTGCATTTTTCATTTCGTTATAGCCTGTTAACTAAATGCAGGAAGGAAGAGGCGAAAAGCCCTGGCTTCATAAGTATTATCTTTACATAAATATCTTCCGAAACCCCAAGAAGAAAAATTTCTATATCTAGTAAAGTAAAAGTACAGCGAGAGAAAATGCTATATAGATACGAGCTCGACTTTTACTCTCTTTCTCCAAGTCTAGTTTCCTTCCTTAGGAGAAATAAGATCTACGCGAGGAGTATAACGCGGGGGAAAGTGTCATTTTTCGTGATTCGAATTATCTTGAGACGAGCCTCATATCTCATGTTTTAGTACGTGTGAACAATGCGGAATGAGCTGGGAGATTGGGAGAAAGTGAGTGAGAGGAGCATCTAGAGATCCAGCATAGCACTCAACTCCATATTCAACCATTAACCTTTCTTCTCCCTCTATCTTTCTTTCTATATTCTTCTACTTACGTAAATATATCCAAGACATCCAAGTCTAGTTTGGTGTGTTCCTAGTTCCTACATAATCCAGGCATTCATGTTCCTTATTCTTTCCTGTTGTTGATTTTAGCATTTTTCAAATACTACGTAATACGATGCTGGTGTTGGTAGGGTGGATGTAATATGAAGGGAAATTTCATGAAGATCTTTCCACCACTTGCCCTTCGTTCCTAGAGGTCTATCTGTCCGTACTCTCGCTCGACCTATTTTTGCCCCACTGGTATTTATGTATATAAGGGGAAAAAAAAGGGAAGGAAATTGGTGATCCGTGTCAGAGGCGATGGAATTGATGGCGAATCTCTCATGTAGAAGGAGGAAGACCCTGAGACGTGACTTTTACACATAAAAAGTCTCCGAGGAAATCTTACGTTTTATAAAGACGGAGAGGAGAGGGAAGAGAAGGTGGTGGCGGTCTCCTTCTTTATACTTATCTGGATCTCTGGGAACCGAGGGCAGAAGTAGAGGAAGGAGGGATGTGGTGATGTGTAGGTGTAGCTATATATGACATTATAAGGGTGAGGGGAAGTCTGAGGGAAGAAGTTACTAAGAAGGAAGTATTATGTAGTTTTGAAGTAAAGCATTTCGGTTTCCCCTCTCATGAGGTTTGATCATGATGATGCTGATGAGGATGAGAAGGAAGGAGAAAGTATAACATCGGAAATAGCAAAGAGTAGCCACCATCAAGTCAAGTCAAGAACTAGATATAATATGATCACGGCCTTTGGTACTGGAGAGGAGACCAGGGCTTCAAGAATAATCGGAGTGTCTTATCGGATTGAGTTCACACGAAATATAATTTCACCTTTAAAAGTTCACCTTCAGGATAAATTATCCTAGGATATGTTATGGGGGATCGGATAAGGGAGAAAATTACATTTTGTATCGTTCCACTTTGCAATTCATTTTGGCTTATCTGGATCATATCATATATAATGTATGGCGCAGGCTATATTATGCTTTATATTTTGTTTTACAATTTTGCAATTAATCTATTCAATATTCCTATCGAGTAACGACAACAAGACCTGGGTCCTCTTCTCTCCTCTCGTCCTCGCTGCTCTCACACTCTGGTTATGTAATATCAAATCATATACAAAATTCGGATTTTGAGATATTGCCAGCCTCGGAGGGTGAATTGATAGATGATATGAGATCGTTTAGTTTAGCTTTCCATTTCCTTCCAGAGGAGGCTTATTAAAGGTAGAAGATCAAATACCGATCAGTGATGGGCTGCTCACTTCCTTGCTCTTGCTTGAAATAAGAAAAGATGAGAAGAGAAAGTTTTGGGATAAATTGCATTTTGATGTCCTTATGAACCAGAATATGTTCAGAAGATGAATACACAACGCTTACATATGAATAACTCATATGAGCTATATGGCAGTATATATGTAATGGTTTTTTAAACATGTAATCTAATTTTATTTTAATTTCTCTTCTTCCTCCAGTCTCGTCAGTGATGGCCCTAACCGGCCCCACAGGTTACAACGGGCTCTTCCGAGCATTCTGTATCCGCATGAAGTCAACGCTAACCAAGAGAGGATGTCATTTTAAATCGTCTGGATATAGAGTAAGTTGTTTTATTATCTCGCATTAATAATTTGCTGGACTATTATTAGTAAAAACATTGCTCTATAGGCTCATAAGTCATAATTCTTGTGCGAGGAGATTAAAGTAATTATTGTAACTTGTGGGCTTAATGGCTTAATGAATAAGTTCCGGCAGTAAAGAAAGATGTATTGCCCTGGCTGGTTCTGGAGCTGGGACAAATTGTACAATAACTTCAACAAAAGGCAAATATAATGTAATCGAGATATATTTAGTTTATGGGGAACGATGGAGAAAACGATTGCGGATATGCGTTCGTATATGCAAAGTAAAGACATTTTATTGTATGAAGTTGGGGAAAGTGGGAAGTAGTATCGTTGATAATATATCACTTAGCGTTGGTGGTCCTCCTCCCAGGAGACCACTTAATGAAAATTAGTAATAGATATGCTTTCTGACGGAGAAAGTTTAGTCGAATTTAGTTATTTATAGAAACGAGTTAATTTGAGCCTAGCCAAACATGATAAGTTACAAAGGATGAACATTACATGCACATTTACTTCAAGATGCCCAATTTTAATTTAATTTTTTCCCCATTTCCAGGTGGTTCTAGTATTATGCAAGTTAAGGCCGCAGTATTCCTTCTCACACACTCGCAAGTCTCCCCCGTCCCTATTGGGAATGGTTGCGCTGGCCATCGCTCTTCCACCACCATCAGTCCACGAGATTCGTCTGGAAACTGATATGTTCGTTACACGGCTGTCCTTCGACTTCAGGATAGTTCATTGTGAGCCAAGGTATGCAAACACTTTTTTATTTATTAAATTGAATCTTTTAAATATATTTGATTTTGCTATGTTTGTGTGGATGTTGTTGAACATGAGTCATGATGACGAAACAAAACCGATGCCGATAACCTCAACCTTTGTATAAAACAACTCTCGACTCTGTTTCGGAAATACATAATTCTCACTGAATAGGAGTGAGAAGTGATTATTACCGATACTTAACTTATCCTCTTTCAAAAGTGGATAATTTGAGTGCTTGCCGGACTGCAAACACACTCTTGTGTACTTACATACTTCAGAGTTACGAAGATGATACATTTTTATCCCGGTCTTTTGAGGCCGGAGGCATCCAGACAAATTACGAAGGTGTATTGCGATGCTTTTCCGAACGCAGAACAAAGCGAAAATGCCAAATCATAAAATAAGTAGAAAGTTGCAACCGACCGACATCATACAACCTATAACTATGTTGATATGAAATGATTACAGTTTACTTTGAGTCTGAGGAGGAATAGGATAAATCCAGTTTTTTTTTATAAAGAAAATATTGAAAACACTCTCTCGATGCCTTATCATCACTATAATCTTGAATTAATATGCATAAATTTATAAATGAAAAATAGCGCAGCCCAACCGCGATAGACAACGAGAGGGGAGGCTAATGTTAGTGTGGAGGGTGTAGAAATTCCAATTATATGGTTTGCTACTCTGCTGGATATTTTTTCCCATCTCCCTTGGTAAAATTGCGAAGGTAGTCGTCGGTCGGAAGGCTATTGTAATCATTGTTATCATCATAGGCCAATTATCATAATAATTTTGGACAAGAACTCTTATTCATATAAGTAGAAAATGGTTAGTTGGGCTGAGGAGGTGACGACGTTGTGCAGTCATAGGCCGAGCCGAATGCTCCTGTCTGGATAATTAGTATTAAGTAAGGATAAAATATGATAGGATATGATGGTTAAAGACACTTGTTATTTTAAGCTCTTTACCAAGTAGAGACGAGGCTTCTGAGAACTGAATATTCCGTTCGAAGAATACAATTTCAATGATCCAAAATTAAAGTCTCCACTTTCTTTCTACTTGGTTGGTGGAGACCATGACTAATTTTGTGGTAAAATCTAAAATACAATGACGGATTACGGATTATAGAGCTCCGCTGAAAAGCCGTCACTCAAGTCAAGATTGATGATTGGAAGGGAGGCATTATTGAAGGTGAGAATCAGAATAGGTATCATAATTCCAATCATCTCGTTATATCAGAGTTAGATTTTTTTAAATTACAAAGAAACTGGTATGGTAGGAGAGCTGATGGAGTATAGAAGTATCTATATAGGTTGGTAGCTTTTTTATCCTCCGTGGCAAAAATCTGGTTTTGTTTTTACTCTAATCTAATCTAATGACCTTTACTCAATCCCATTGCATACGATATATCTGATTCTGATTATTCCCATTGTTGAGCTTAATGAAGGATGATGATGATGATTGTAAGCAGATAATAATATTTGGTGTAATTACAATTACCTGGTTAAAAGAGTGTTCCCACTTCGACAGCATTTTTTTAAAAGTAGTATTAAAGTTGTTACTGTAGTCATTTGTCTGAAGAGGAAAAGTGTTGAATAAATATACAATTTTAGCAGAAATTAAATTTTTCTTGCAACTCTCCGATAAATATTGCTTTAATTAGAGTTGATTGCTGTTATACCTGTTCCTCTATTGCTGTCAGAAAGCAAAGTAACAATATTGGCAATAAATGTTTTAGGTACATATATCCAGAGTTCATATATGTCTATTTCACGCAGGAGCTGTTAAACCTAAATGAAACATCACACAAGCATCCAAGAATGATTTGCTAAAATTAGCGTGCCAAAAATGAAACTAAAAGTTACAACGCTTCTTGAATCGTAAAAGACAATCATTATATCATCCATTGGTTTTTATTATAGCCAATTATTCGCAAGTCGCAACTCTTCGGAAAGTCAAGAGTGTCGTTCATTGCACAAATTAAAAAAATATCATGCAAAAAAATGAAATAGACTGGTTACTGGTTATTGGAAATTGGCAATGGACAGTTGCCTTCTACCGAAACATCTAAAGCAAAAAAAATCGTGCAATTTTATATTGAATTGAACCCAATCAATCTAAATTGTTAGCGGACGGATAGTAGATGAATAATTGTAACTTAATTGTTTGTTGCATTTGATGATCTATAGGGTCGCGGAGTTGCTGGAGTACACACCAGAGGAGTTGATGGGCCGAAATTTGTATGCAATCTGTCATGCCGAGGACGTGAGCAAGTTGAGAAAATGCCATGTTGATTGTAAGTAGTTTACCTGAAATTATCCTTTTTATGTAATTGCAGCCACTTATTAAAAGCGTGCGTTTTCCTCTCCACCGTGCATGGAATCCAAGATAACGATAAATGTGTTCAAAGAGATAAAATAATTTACCGATGCAAGATACAATGCAGCCAAAACTACTTACGTAGGAAAATGATTATGGTTGATTATTAGTTATTACGATTAGGCTAATTATGACCAACTTGTTGAAGTTCCCTTGCACATGCTCTTATTAGAGGGAAGATATTTCCCCTGATATCCTAGAATTAGTTTACGCCTAATTTCCTTTCCTGTTGAGCGTCTAAAAGGAAGGCAGCACTAGATCAACCAGCTCAAGATAATAATTCGATTGAATTAATTTGATATGAACAAGTACCGCCCAGCGGTCTCAGTAAGCCCAGCCGTCACAGTTAAATAGTAAGCGGGGCTTCGCCCCGCTCAACTCTACTACTTCAGCAGGTCTGAGTCAGAGTACAGGTCAACATTACCGCAATAGCGTCAACGTCAACAGTTTAAATACATCGCAGTTTATTATAGGGAATATTGAAATTCAAAAGCAGTCTTTAATGCCACCCGATTCAATTTTGCTACCGTTTACCGTCTTGGGTACCGCAAGCGTCCCTCAAATACAATTTTATTTTCGTTTTGGATACCGTCACCTGATTATATTATATTATCGTTATACATAACGCAAGCGGTCTTTAAGTAACCCAATTCTGTTTTGTTACCGTTTTGGATACCGCAAGCGGTCTTTCAAGAGACCCGATTATATTTTGTTAGCGTTTTGGATACCGAAAGCGGTCTTTAAAGGGACCCGATTATATTTTGTTAGCGTTTTGGATACCGCAAGCGGTCTTTAAAGGGACCCGTTTATATTTTGTTACCGTTTTGAATACCGCAACCGGTCTTTAAAGGGACCCGATTATATTTTGCTACCGTTTTGGATACCGCAAGAGGTCTTTATAGGGACCCGATTATATTTTGTTACCGTTTTGAATACCGCAACCGGTCTTTAAAGGGACCC
>JAQIXQ010000969.1:0-18723 GCA_034700485.1 Pseudosinella alba
CGCAGTTAGGCCACGTCACCCAATTTACTTTACACAATTTCTTCCAGAACATTGGAGAAACGACGAGAAGGATCCAGGCTTTGGACCCATAAATCACATGATCAAAGGAGGAACCAAAATTGAAATGAAAGCGGTTCTCCTGTCAAACTTTGTTCAATCTATCTTGAGCATTTTAGGCTCATGAAAATGAAAAGTGGTTGGATTTACATTTGTAGCTGACAAGCATAATAATATATTTTTGTGTGTGTATGGCTAATAGCTAGCCGGGCAGGAGCATTCTATCATAGTCATAATCCATAATGCACTTGATACAAAAAGTTATAAAGAAACATTCTTTTTAATCAAAATTCGCACAATCATTTCGTTGGCTGTGTGAATAATTCCCATTTTTCTTAATGTTTCGTGGAGTTTCCGCCCTTCATTTTCTGTCGAACCGTAATAAATTATGCATTCTATATTTTGATAAGCCATCAACAACAATATAATATGGAATATATAATCTATATTTGATCTGTGTGATATAATGCCCATAAAAACCTACACTGTCGTGTTCTTTGTGAAAGCGGAAATGGGCATGGGTATATTAGATAAATGTTGACATTTACAACAAAAAAGTAGCTGTGGCCTTTCCTAGAAAAGAAGGATGCTCTTGATTGACAATTGACGGGTGCAAAATTTTACAATTATTAGTTAACGTGACCATTTTTGCTTAATGTTACCTAATAGGCTATTCTAAACTATGAGCGATAAAATAGAGAAGAAGCTACGTTGAATAAATACTAATTTTAACACACTTTATTGCGCTTACGAATATATAAAATATTTTACACAGTTTTGTACTCACATAATATAATTATGACATGACGGTAATATGGACACACAGCAATTCTTAGCAATAGTAAATTCAGTACTTCAGATGAAATTAAAGGAACGCATCACACCACTCCCGAAGACAATTGTAGCAACTCGTCGCGTGCTGCTTGCTCGCTCCACAGATATCGGCCAACCAGCCGGTGAACAGCTCTTCATTTTTCTTCAACAGGAGAAAGTTGCCCAGGAGGATATAAGCCTGAAGATTAAAATCAAGATAACGGGGTTGATAACATTAAACATGAAAAGCATATAGTTAGTGCTGAACCGAGCCAATAAATAATTTAGCAATTTGGTACATCTCACCTTGTCAAAGCCTTGCTCGGCTAATTTTGACCCATACACATTCCCGATCCCGGCAACTTCCGTCACTGGCTTTTCCCCGATTGGCTCCACCACAAAATTCCGGTGCTTTATAGTCGTCATGATTTATGGACCTCGGGTACGGACAGGCTCAGATCAACAGCAGTATCTCCTTTTCTCTCGTTTTTGTATTCTAATTATTGGGAATTAAGAATAAAGAATTGATGACTTAGCTTGGTTATGTATGCTACCTAAAATATTAAAAGCGAATGAGAAAAACTATTTTGCAGTGATAATATTCATTTTACCCCACCTTGGACAGGTCTACATACCTGATAGAGATTCAATAGTAGATTTGCTAAATACGTCTGTGAAGGGATGTCTACTCACTCAATTTAATTTGGTTATCCAATTTTCGAATTCGATGAATAGGTTTTCGTAAATTCACATTTTTTAAATCGTACCCACCGACCCAGGGTCGAGTTCTTGCCATTCTACGAGCCAATTTATTCTTTTTAAAGAACAAACCATTCCAGACTACCTTGGTAATGACAATCAAATCAAACGGTTCGAGAAAATCAACATGGTTTAGTTGGTGTTAGGCCTATAGCCTAACCCAGCCCAACCCAACCTTACTAACACAAGTTGAATTTTTTTCCACCATCCATGTCAGATTGGAGGATTTCGAATTGGTAGCTTCACTTCTGCTGAACATACATATTTGTAACGAAATCTGTTACGATCATGATCATGACTACGTTGTCACTTTTGGTTGTTGTTCCATGCATGCAAGTATGCATTATATTCCCCAGTCATCTCAACCAAGTTACAAGATATTGTCATATTCTAGTTCTTTTGGCTGGACAGGACCATTTTTCTCTCCAGGAAAGGACCGGACCCCAACCCCGACAACGACAAAAATGAATAGAGGGAGATCTAATGGCAAATGGACCACATTTAGCCCGTCTATTTCCGGCTTGACACGCCTCTTGAAAAAACATGACTACGACTAACAATCCCTTTCTTCCTAAAATATAGCATCTATATCCCTGAGTAAAGGAAGGGCACAAAGGGAAAAAGATTCATATTATGAACATGAATATGTATCAAATCATTTCTGGCTTGGCCAGACCAGTTATATCCCTAAACTTACATTAGTATCAAACGACATAATACGACTACATGGTCGGAGGACGGAAGGTGTCCCGGTTTACTGAACAAAATCATATTAAAGCCCACTGTCATTTCCCTAAGAAATAGAGATGATAAGCATAAAAATATTTTTATTCCCAACATGATCATCTCAAGAGTTCCATATATATTCCGTGCGATATGGTCGTCGGTCTTTCCTCTTCTTCCTTTCTTCCCTTTTGCGATCTCTCCTTTTTCACTGAGAAGAAGGGGACATACACTACACATAATAAATAATAATGTAGATACTTTACGATTATGAATGAGCATCCATCTCCAAAAAAAATATATTCTTTATCCGGCCAAGAATAAGAAAATGGGATGACATCAACAAACTCGTGTTGTTGTTGCTGCTGCCGTTCTGCCATATCATCTTTCCTTTTTTATCATATTCAATGTAATGCCATGCATGGGAACAGAGACACTTTCGTTAGAAAAGGGACAAGAATAGATGGAAAGGACTGGTCCTTCTCCTTTATTGCGGATCGTATTAAGTAAGAAGGGGCACAATATGCTATGATGAATATAATATGAACTAAACATGTTTATACGATTATATTTTATATTAGGAAGAGCCTGAGCAGCCAACAACAATCATGATGATATGACATAAAATATTATTGCATCAAAATTTTATAAAACGATGACACCACCATCACCATCCCACCACCACCACCACATATTCATTAGAACATCAAGAACATGCATGCTCTTTTTCCCCATTGAATTGGAGCTGGTGGTGGTGTGGTGGTTCCCTATTTTTAACGCGACATTTTTTACTGTTAAAAATATGTACATGTCTATTCATCAGTGGGAGAGGAGAGAGAGAGAAAGACGGAAGAGTAAAGTGGTGGTAGTCAGAAGAGAGAGGAGACATACGCTGGGATTAGAATGGGAAGAAAGGATGAATTCAATTCCACTTTTCTGTGCTTTTAGAAGTAGGCAGAACTACTTTTTAGGTCAACAATGGACACAATGCCAACAATACGTTTTTTATGTCCGGAGTAGTCGTCCTCTTCTCTTCAGCCTGCATTCTGCTTTCACAATTTATCATGAATGATGTGAGTTGGGGTGCGGTTCATGTTACTCTTTTTTCTCCTAAAATAAATATAAATTGCGATGTGGATGTGAATGTGACGGAGAGAGAGAGACATGGCCATAATGGTTATGGTTTGAGTAATGGGTTTATGCTTGTCGATAATTTTATGTGACATATTTAACTACAGAAGTGGAAACTGAAGTAGGTTGTATGTTACGTAAGTAAATAATGTTTCGATAAATATTGCTTTGGGGGGAGGGGACATCTGAACAATTTTGTACAATTATAACTTTATTTTAAATACACTAAAAGTTTCGTGGCCAATTAAAAATATCTTAATTATGGATGGATAGAAGTATATTACAATTATTATACTT
Organism: Pseudosinella alba; assembly: GCA_034700485.1. Taxonomy (NCBI): domain Eukaryota; kingdom Metazoa; phylum Arthropoda; class Collembola; order Entomobryomorpha; family Entomobryidae; genus Pseudosinella; species Pseudosinella alba. The sequence continues at coordinate 3,781 of JAQIXQ010000969.1, forward strand.
CACTTAACTCAGGCATGGTTCGCATACACTATCAAGATTTAAAATTCAGTCTCGTTATTGAAAACGCCTTTTCATTTTTTCTATTTTTTTATTCAATATTATCATATCACATCATATCATTGAGACGCAGCATCACACAATGATGATAATCCTAATCAGTGAAGAGCTTTTCGCAACTCTCTCCCTTTCCGTTTCCACTAGATAGGGAAATAAGAACGGATTCATCTCTATTATACGAGAACCAGGAGGAGCTGAGCTAAAGGATGGAGGCACATGGCCCATATCACAAGTCGACAAGATGCCTTAAGCCCAGGGAAAGAGGGAGAAAGGAAGGAAATGCAAAAGCTGATGGGTTCTTTCTCCTCGTGTTTCTGACACATCCTATTCGTCAATATCCTCCCGTCTCCTTTCATACGTAATAAAACATACAGCTTCTTTTTCTTTACATAATATACAAGGCTTCCTGGCCCTGTTTATGTTTATATTAACTTTTTTTCTCTTCAAATTGAATATAGAAGATCGGATTATTTTTTCCAGTCTATTGAAAAATCCCATGACTGTATAATATTCATGAGATTGACAAAGAAAAAAATAAGAATAGCAACGAGTTTTTTTTACAAGAGAAAATTGTACAAGTGCAGAATCTATTGAGAAGGGAGTGCAGTCGGTAGTACGTATAGTACCACGGAACTTCAAGGAAATGAAGTGTGGGGAGAGATAAAGGGAGTAGGTAGTGATGGAAGTGAGTTCATTAAATCACAATAATATTTGTGCAGCTGCTTCTTGTAAAAAAAATCAATTTATGCGTTACAATACAGTCAAGAATCACTTCAGATTCGGAAGTATTCAGTACTGGGAAGGCTTCAACAATGAACGTAGATAAAATGGCAGACGTGTACCGAGATTTTTTGGAATACAATAACTGTCTTTTAATAGAAAAAAAAATATGCAAATTACAAGTTTCTGATAAGAAAATGTAAGGAAAATTGAGACCAAAAAATGTCATTTCTCACTAATAAATAATAATGGAAACTATATCGCTGCTGAATCTCCAGCCGATGGTATTGGAGTTGTTGGATGTGGCGTGGTCTCATCATTTGCCGTAATATCCATATCTAGCCCTTCATTTTTGGTTGTGTTACCCTCCCCTTCACCGTCGTTATCTTTGGCAGCGGCTAGCTTTGCAAGTAAAGCTTTCGCTTCATCTTTTACCTGAAACATAACATGAAAGCTTGAGTAAGTTGAAAAATACCTTAGTGAAACTAAAATGTAATATTTTTAAGTTCTGATCTGAACTTACTTCGGGGTACTCGAGGCACTTAAAGGCGTGTTTATAGGCGACTTCCGAATCCTTTTTCGTTAAATTATAGTTTGCCAAGAATAAATGGGCTTTCCCTTCTTCGTCCCTGTCAGCCACACTGTTTGCCTGCATTTCTTGTAAATACTCTAGATAAGCTGCGGCTGCTTTATCAGGATCAGTTAATTTTTGCATTCTAGAAAACACATAATACAGTTCGACATTTGACTCCAGGTTTATAATTAATTTAACTGCATGAATTAAAAAGTAATTCGTGTTATATTATACGAAAACTTACTTTGCCAATTTTAAAACCGCCAATCCCTCAATATCACCTAGCTGCTTAGCACGCTCATAGCATTTAGCGGCACAGTGAGGTCGGTCCAGTTTCTCGTACGCTTCCCCTAGCGCAGTTAGTAGTCTACTATCGTTGGGGCGCAAATTATGTGCCTGTTTATAATAATATAAACTGTAGGCAGGCATCTTCAAGATGTCATAGGTTTGTCCTAATCCATTCCAAGCCCGATAATCGTGCCTATTGACTTCTGCAAACAAAATACGAAAAATGCAACTAAAGTCAGTTCAGTACACTAATTGTAAATATGTTCTGGGTTATTTTAAATTACAGTAAAAAGTAGTTAAACTTTATCGTACCAACAGCTTCCCGATAACATTGAATCGCCGCATTAGAATTTTTCAACTCCATAAATTCATGTCCCATCAAAGTCCAGGCCGACAAGTAGTAAGGATTAATTCTCAAGGCTCGCTCAAAATATTCGATTGCTTTATGATGCTCTCGTTTCAAACTATGTAAGTTTCCTGTAAAGGGTAGTCAAAATCACAATAATTTAAATACATAGTTAAAAGATTCCAATGGCAGGCTATGTCCAAGAACGATAAACGGCATCCTCCTCCTTGGCTATATCGATCCTCTGTACTATTTTTTTTTTACAAAAACTATAATTATAGCAACTTACCTATGATGCACGAAGTTTCAACCCGATATTTATCAATTTCCACTGCTTTATTTGCCAATACTTGCAGGTAATATTTTTCTCCTTTCACGTACAACATATTTGAATATAAATCCATGTCATCTAGTCGATAAGGATCTTCTTCAGACAAGGAGTCAAATGTTTCAATTGCTTCGTCCACTCCTATAATTACGAATATTATTCTTATTAGTATTTATCAGGGACAGTTTGCATTTGCAACAAGGTAAATCGATTTCCCCATACGTGTATAAAAAATTGACAACTCACTTTGAACATTATGGTACGCAATTGCGATCTGGCTTTTAATGTAAGTACTCTTTTGGAAGCCTGCCTTCTGCAGGGCAAAGAAAGTTCGTAGAGCCTTTTCATTCATGTGCAGTTCCAGGTAGATGTGACCACTGAAAAAATGATACATCCATGTTTTAGGTAAAGCTGCTTCCAGTTTGCTAAGCTGCATATAAAAGAATAAAGCAAAGACATAGATTAAATGACAATCTAACAGTTAAAAGTTAAAACGCAGCTACGGCTAAATCCTTTAAAATGGAATCGGATGTTTTACATGTTTCCGGTCCACAATTAAAAATGACAGTTCAATCCAAGCTCCCCATATATAGCTATTCCCTTTAATGGCCCCGAATAAAAAGTCTGTAGCTCTATCCGTATCCCCCAACCTTCTGGAAATCATCCCCAGAAGATATAAATCATACGGGTCATAGTTCAAGGGGTCCTTCCCTTCGGGATACGACGCAAGTATTTCATGACTTAGCTCACTGAGATGTTCCATTTGCTTGGGATCTGAAACGACTGTAATTGCAAAAATACAAAATAACAAAATATTAACGATTTATACAAACTAACAAAACAAAAATAAATCAAACTATATCTCAGTAATAGCTACAAAAAATCAGTTTGCATTTTTATTTAATTACCAGTCAATTCGCTAATGCTTTCCAGGCGCTTCTTTTCGCAGTCCAGGAATAAGGCATAGAATCGGAGGAACCTGATCACGGCACAGTGGCTGGTAAATGGCTCGGCAAAGAAGGCGCATCTGCAAAAATAAATTTTACACGTTAATTTAGTACATTATCTTGTATCCCATTCCACACTCCTAACATCTAACCGATTTAATTTTAGTTAATTTAATAGTTAACAAACTAACCTTAAGTACTCCCCATTATCAAAGAAGGACTTGCAGAGTAAATAGGTATCATAAAACTCCTTCTGCTCAAACTGAAGGGCTGAGGCATCCGAGGCCGCCTTGGTCTCCAACTTGACATGATTCAGGGCAAAATTGAGCTCCGCCAACCTGTCAAAATAATTCAGTTAAAAAAAGCATCAATTACATGTTTAAACACCATCTCAGCACCAGCACGATTAACACAATAATTAACTAACGATTTCTATGTACTTACCACTTTCCCGACTTTGTAAGGCCCCTCCTTACACAATTATGATATTCTGTCGCGATCTGCTTCTTCACAGTTTTCAAATCGAAGGTTAAGGTTAATGGCGGCATCTTAGCTTCAGTGTAGAATAGTAGCCCTCAATTTAATTAATGTTGAATAACAATAAGTTAAATAGATAATGCCTGACTAATTAAAGTTAACTAACTGAGATTGGCAACTTATGACTTAACTAATGATAATGATAAATGACAAATGTCAATTCACCCTCAACTTTTCATTTAAGTCTACTCAAAACACGTGGGCACACATGCATTAAACTAAAGACACCGAAAACAATTCACTTCAAAGTATGCCCTGCAGTCACCGGTTAATTGTAATTATGTTTTTAATTTGCAATTAGTTAAATTAAATAGCGATGATTCAGTTGAGAGAAAACGGATCCAGTTTGTTTGTTGTTCACTTTCTTCCACCAAAAACAAGAATGAAAGCCAGTTTTGGTGGTGTTCGTCCCAAAACTTTCTTTCAATGCACCCCACCTGGGACAACGTAAGACAAGTGACTTGGTTCATTCACCAGCTTTTTTTAGATGACTTTGTTTGCTTTTTAGAAGCGTCTCTTTTTTTGCATGAATCAAGATTTAAGCTAGCCACAATTTATTAACTGTAATTAATAATTAATATTTTTCCATGTGCTTATAACTGATTATTGCTAAATAATACTTTCAAACTTGCAATTCGCGTCATTCTTTTTTACTATGCACTTCTTTAATTAACTTTTTAAACATAAAAATCATTACGTAATTTTTATTTGATAACATCAAATTGATAGTGCACGTAACACACAGATTGGAATTGATCAATTGATTTACATAACGGGCCCATAATACTTGAACAATTTTGGCTTCACTTTGCTGGCCCCCTGGGAAGCAGCCGGGTTGTTGAATTCCATGGCCATTACGATGATCCCAGCAATTAAAATGATTACCCCGATGATCAAGCACAATTGCCAAAAATGAGCTTCCACCAATTCATAAGTCCCAGTGGCTATTGACTTCAGATAAGCGAGAACACCATTCTCGGTTTGGGGCGGCTCTCCTTGGGATGAGGAAGATGAGGAGGATGCCGGGGAAGATTGGGCGTTATTGGGGGGAGATTGCTGGCTTCCTCGACGGCTGACCCCTTCCCTTCCTGTTACCCTGTCCAAGCTCCCTCGGGACCTGTCGGTGGGGATGGAAAGGTTTGACCTCATTTGACTGGGTCGTCCTCCTATCTGGTTACTGTTGGTATCGTTGTTGGGGTCGTTGTCAGCTTCATTGGCGATATGAACTTCAACTTCATCCATGTCCTCATCTTCATCGTCGGCATTGGTGTCGTTGTCATCATCGACGTTACCCCGACCCCCTGGGCGGACTGGAGAATGGTGGGAGGCAGAAGCCCTTGACTCGGGGTGCGTGTACGCATAGACCACTTCAGAGTTAAATTGAACGCGGTTGTTATTTACATGATTACTGTGGGCAGCCCCATCATGGTCGTTATCATCACTACCTGAAGAATCCTCTTTGAGCACGGGATCTTCGTCCGGTAGAAAAATGCATTCCTCAGCTATGGCTGCAACTGGATTCAAACTGGGAACCTGGAGGTTTTTCGAGCTTCTCTTTTTAAATGGGGAAGACTTCGTGGGGGTCGACCATCCGCTCTCAGATTTACTCTTCTGGTCCTTGCCTACTTTCAGATTACTTCTCCTGTTGCTTGAGTCAGCGGGACTAGTGCTTCTAGGCTTGTTACCCGCTAATTCGTTGATAAACCTGGTGTCGACATAGGCCCCTGAAGTAGATGCCGTATTTGAAACCTCCCGATTTACTACTTCCTCATGGTGGTTACCCGGAAGATCATAATATTCGTCTGAGAATATGCTGTGGACACTACGTCGTGCTTCTGTTTCCGGAGGATTTTGTGGAGAGCTTCCGTTTTCGGAGTAGCGAACAGCGGTCAGATATGCTTCCACGAAGCTTTCCTTCAGCGTATTGGAACCTCTGGTTGTGGAAGAGGAGGATGTTTCCCCCGGAGGACTTGCGCTGCCAGAGTCGCTGCTGATACTCGAATTACGCTGCTGCTGCTGTGGATTCTGAATCTGATTCTGATTATGTTCCGATCTCCCCTGGTGGCCTTCAGTTTCCAGCATCTCGCGGTAGGACTTTCCCCGGTTGGCCATTCGTGCTCTGTTTTTAAAAATGTTTGTATAAATTTAATTTAAGACATTCATCGCATGTAGAATTGACAAAATGTACATTTTTCACTTACTGAATCTCTCTTTTGTGCTTTTCGATAAGCTCCAAGACCCTATTTCCAACATCCACCACATGATCATTTGAGAGTGAGCCGGTGCTCGGCGAGTCCACAGGGGTTGGAACGTCGTCTTCTTCAACATCAGCCATCATTTCGTCTTCATTCTGTATATACAATGGCATAGCTGCCGGAATCAGAATTATTCCTTCAAAACAGTTAAACAAACCACAAAAGTCATAGATCCTATAATTCACTTTGAAAGGGGTTTGTAGTATGGTTTGTGTCACTTGAATTTTATGCAGTTGTTTAGTAGAGTAGTGAGTAAACCAATCCTATCGTAATTTTAGTATTCCTTCTTAACAGTAATGTCAGAATGAGGTAGGGATGAATTTTATTCCAATAAAGTCATGATGTTGTCAATGCATAATTAAAATTTAAATGAGCTAAGGAGTATACACAGCAACGATAGGTTTCAGTACACAATATAAACAAAAATAATCTGCTGTTCTAAATACCGATGCAAGTTTGCAAGAAAATGCGTACATATTTGAATTTACTAATTTAGGATAGGTTGTTCTATTTCAGCAGAAGAATTTTATTGTTTGAGCTGCATTGTTTCATTTGACATTAAATTATAAAGGACAGTGTAAAAAACTCTTCGGAGCTTCAGAGGAATTTCTAAGTAAATTAAAATGCATTTTAGACATTTGTAATCCGACATGCACAATAGATATTTGGCATTTGATTGCTTAAAAATAACTACTAAGACTAGTATTGGCACGAAGTATTCGTTCACAGAGTTCAGTCTTCATCCCATCCCGAGTTTTTCACAGAATTGGCGAAATCATTTTCCATTCGACTCTTACGACTTTTCCTCGCGCTGACCATGGAAGTGCTTGATTCATACTCGTCATCATCAACTAAACATATAACATGAAGAAATATTTATTAGAATTATCACCCATGAATCATAGTCATTCATACGAAAGATTGAATCTAAAACTCATGCTAAAATTGACTGGAGCACACTCACCGAAGATCGGCTTCATGGAAAGGAATATCTCCATTGCTCGCATGTACGTGAACAAAGTGTTGAAGTACACCAACTTGGCCACACATCCGGTCAGCATTGCCCAAAACAACATGAAGGCAGCCCCATGTTCATATTTCGGGGAGTCTCCAAGTCCCAGAAAGGAACCGGTCCGGGGTTCCGGGAATCCGAGCTTGGTAAGAATGCCTTCATCCACACGGAAATAGTTGCAGACCCGTTTTAGGAAGATGTGCACTATGCCTTCACTGAGATGTTCCGGCTTCATTGCTTTGTCTTCATTGATAATGGCTTCCACGCTGGAGTAAATGAAGACCAGGCACAGGAATAACATGCATGTATTGAGGACATCGCGAATCTAAAAGTAACAAAATACATAGTTTGATCATGATTTTATAATTAATCGTTAGATAAGCTTATTAAGTTGTATTGTATTTTAACAACTGGTTCCATACCTGGAGTAGAATGCAGTAGAATCTATCAAATGCAAACAATTGCTTCCAATAGCTGGCTTCCCCCACGACACAGAAGGTGCAATAAATCAGTGAAAATGTTGTGAAGACAATGGAGACCAGCTCCGCTTTCGGACCCAAACTGAAGGCATAGGCCAAGGATCCTCCCAGATACGTTCCCAGCAATGGAATTAAACATCCGTATATGACAAAATCGATAATCTGTGAACAATTTATCAAATTACAAAGCAATGCTCGTTCAGACATATTGGTCGTGTTCGAAAGGCAAGATGCTCATAACTTACCAAAACCTGGATAACGGTCCATACAGCATAGCCGACGGAAATCGGCTTTTTAATTGCCACTTCCTGATCACTTTCTTGACCCATGTCGAATCAACAAGCTTAATTAGTACAGACGGTTAACAAATTAGGATGATAATGCTGAATATGCTCTGAGTAATTAAAAGTGATCTACTACCCAAAATATTAAACTTTCGCCATACTCCCAAAATGAAGGAATTCGATGAATCCGAATGCACTGAATGCAGTTTAAAAAAAAATGCATTTTGAAGACATCCAGCCGAAGTCAAACAATTTCCCTAACGACACTTCCTCCCATTCTGTTCGAGTGACCTGCGACATTCGAATGTCTACAAAACGCTCCCTAGTCAGTGTGCAGCATTCATATACATAATCAAATTTTCACTAACTACAAAGTGACACTGGCAGTTCATCGATAAATTCTTAACATAGCATCTAATCCTCCTAATCAGACTTATGATATGGAAATATTCTTAAACATGAAATTCAGTTATCCAAATGGGAATAAGTAAAAAAAATAAAACTACATCAGACAGGAAACATTTTTATGAGTAAGTATACCCCATACAAAACGGAATATTTTTATTAACTCAGTACTCAATTACATAATGAATTATATAAAATTTACTTCCGGTTTTGTCCTGGACGTCCTTCATTCTGCAAAAGCAACAAGACAAAATAATGTCAAAAATTAGTATTTCAGTCAGATCATCAGAAACCTAAATCCACCCATATCATATTATCATACATCGACACCAATCCACCTCCATAAACATCAAGCTATTTCTACAACTACATCATTTAAATTCTAAATCGTCAATTAAAAATTAGCGGATTTTGCACGTACTGGTCGTGGGAACCTTGGGGGTGGGGTACGGATCCTCCTGTCCTTCTTGGAACGATTCCTCACCACCTTGGAGTGGATAGCGCAAGAGACACAGTAGTGCAACTTGGCATACAGCTTGGGCAAAATGTAATTAGTGTAAACCGATGCTTCTGAGATGTCCCTCACTGCTGCTGCCTCCACAATGTTCCGGATGACGAACTTCTTGATAGCCTGGAAGGGACAACAATTAAATTAAACCAATTAATCAACATTATCATCATAATTAGCAAACATCAATTGTTCATCATTATCAGAGGGATCATCGAAAACACCTGATCCGACCACTGCACAATCATGCGGCAATCAGCCCAACCGATCTTTATAATCTTAGTAATTAGCTAATTAATTAATTTTAACGCTACCTTATCCTTAGGGACACACCGAGCACAGTTTGTGCATCGAACAGGCTTGACATGACCACGGCCATGCTTGGAACGACCATTATTCCGGCGCTTGGAAGTCTGCAAAAATCAAAGCAAAAAACCAAACATTAATTAAAATCACACATGATTCATTATGCTTCACCCTCACCCCACCCTCCACATTTAGTTAATTAACCTCTTTAAAATTCTCAAATTAAAATCACTTTCTCCTCCCTCAATCAATAATCAAATCACTTCAGCAAAATCCAACCAACATTACGCAACCCTTTTAAAATTGTACCCGACTCCCGTTACATTTTCAGTTTTAAATTATCCCCTAAACACGACCCTAATTAACCCATAATCCTAATTAATTAAACCGTGCAACTTACCATTTTTAATTAGACACTTTTTCAAAACTTGTCAACTTTAACGTGCTTTTAGCTCTTGCAGCTCTGCAATAAACAAGGCCATACAATAGGATCGGAGGAGAGTGAAGTTGAAGTATGAAATGGGCTATATGATGCGGTCCACACTGGATGATGTTTGAGGTTTGGTGCTGGGAACTGGGGCGAGATGAGACATTTGTGATGAATAGTCGATGTCTATATTGTACCTTTTTGTATGCAGTTGCATTTAGTTTTCGTCTTTGTTCATCTCTCACATTTTCATATGAATGGAGTGTGGAGAAGCGGCATCATTTCCATGAAAAATTTCAGAGGAGAAAGTTAATTGAGGTGACCTAAATTAAAATTTTAGTTTGAAATCATGATGATTATGAAAGAGCATAATTGAATCATAATAGAAATCCTTACTTGGGTATGCTAGGGCATGTTAATGAAGTGTCATTACAAAAATTATTTTTATTTTTTGGCAAAATGTCGATTTGGAGGTAAGCAGAATTATTTTTTAAAAAATGAATTAAAAAAATCTTCCGTGCAAGCCCGACAAAGAATATCCAACTATTTATTTAGCTAGCGTTGTACATTAGTTAAAGCTCGCTCCGACATGCGTTTTCAGACATTCGATGACATTGATGACAATATGCCAAAATGCAGGAACAGGAAATAATTATAATAATCGTTTCTTGTTCCTGCAATTCAAATATATTCTGCATTTAGTCCAACTAAAATTTAACTTAATTAAAAATAAAAAATGGTCACCCAACTCCGAATTAAGAACGTGGTTGGTAGTGTAAGTAAGTACATCGATTCCCAAAATAGTCCCACCCTAAATCTCCGTAGAATAACTACGCTTTCAGCTCCGTAATAATGCTATACATGCTTGGGAATTGCTTTTTTATGATGGAATAGATACGACGCTGATAATTTAAAAAATCATTTTTCTGCATGCTAAAGTGACTGTAGATCAAAGATAGCAACGATCAAACTTATCTATTATGTAAAGTGTAAACTATCAATGCAAAACTTTGAATTACATTTGGCATTCACTGTGAAGCTCTACGAAAACTGGAAAACATCATTAAGATAACCGAAGGGGAACTTCCTGTATTAAAGATAATGCGAAGATAAGGCAATATTTTATTTTACTTACAACGGCATTTTCAGTCTTGCCAAACCAAACGTAAGATAACTTGACACCTAAACAGCACATCTCATCTCATACATATTCATATATCCCCGGCTCAGCTCATTAGATTGCAACTCCTCCTATTTTACATGCAAATCCATTAAATGAAGAAGTTGCTGACAAAATAAAATCTCTCTCTGTATTATATTCTTAAGCATAGCCTAATGATGATGTTAGTTAAAACAAAGCTTCTCCTCACCTCCTTCAATCACTTCACTCTCGGGGAGTTGGCAAATGAAGTGGGTAAAGAGTTCCCCAATTCCAACATCCTTGTCATTCTCATCTTACATCTTACGAGGAAAACACAATTCAGTCAGTTTTACTCCTAAATGTACTTCATGCATGCATGCGCCCGCATATATCTATATGCAAGTGAATCAGTGAAATTGCAATTTATCCCAAAGTCGTGGATTGTGAAAGATGATGATGATGACGATGAGATGAGGATGAGAATGATACAAAATTACGACATGATGCTGTTGATATGATATTGACGATGCGCATTATGTTTTGCATGCATTTGTCTAAAAAAATGTTTTAAAACTAGACGTGGAGTGAAGAAAAAAAACTTGTTCGCATATATCCACGTACTTTAGTGGCTTGGGAGCTGAAAAGGAAGAAGGATATACGGGGGACCGCATACATTAATACCAGCTGCCCAAATAAATGATTGTGAGTTTTCCTTGTGTAATTAAATCCCATGTTGTGAAAAACGCATTTTAAATCATATTTTAAAGTTGCGTTCCCGCATGGTATTGTGAGTTTGCGGTATTCATAATTATACTACGGTGACTTGTGGTGGAAGAATAGCCCGAATCAATTAAATAGGGTTCAATAAAGTTTTTATCCCGCTGTGGTGCTTTAATTTAAATTGAATTATCATAGTTAGCCGGGGTGCGTGCGTGGAAAATTTAGACATTTAAGTTTAGTAAATGTTTGGCTGAGTTACTTCAAGAAAATTGCATAAAAAAGGTTACTTGTTGAGGAAAAACTGAAAGTTGGTACATTTGGGTAGGAAAAATGACATTAGGAATTTTGTCCGAAATCAGGAGACTTCGGATTGAAACAGATATCTGACGGTCTTAAAGAGATTTTTGAAGAAATCGGAATTTTGTAGGAGAGAGTTGAGTTAGTTGGTGAAATGTATGATGCCCATGAATTACGAGATTTCGGTCGACGAGTCTATATCCAAGAGCCAGTCCACGAAGTGGAGGAGGAAGATCCCGTTCCTGCCGAGATCGAAGCTGTCAACTCCCTGATATGGAGGAGGCTTCAGTTGAGCAAGGCAAAGTTGAAGGGCGTGACGGAGATGGCGGCTCTCATGGCTGGCTTTAGCGTGGTAAGAAGCCCATAAATGAACTCGTCATCATGTCATTGAATCCTCTCTGGCATTGTCATTGTTTTCCTTAAAAAGAGATCCTATTGCTGAAATTTGAAATTTTTACATAAAATTATTAGGTGGCCACTGTGGAGCTGGATGTGTCGAAGACGAAGAATGACTTCTTGCTCGTCGCCTTCACGGTCACCACAGCCTTTCTCGTGTCGACAACCATGTTCTCAATCCTCATCGCCACCTGCCTCCTCCCACACATTGAGGCGGTGACAAAACTCAACTCGGTAAATTTGGCGAAGGAATCACCCCACGATGATCTTATCTGGTATATTGACTTGGCATGGTTTCTTGCCAACACTGTCAGTATTTGTCTATTCATTTTGGATGTGGTCCTCCTCAGTTGGATAAAGTTTGACATGATCCCTGCCATTTGCATCACGAGCATCATGGTCCCGGTCCTTATGCTCTTGTGCATTTTTAGCATGGTCTTTTATCGGCAAACCGTTCATCATCAGATTGATGTGGCGGATAAGAAATATGATGAGTTAAGGGCGATGGGGAGGAAGCTCCGAATAGGGATCAGTATTAGCAGTGTTGGAAGGGTTCAGACAGTTTGAGACTGGCTGGACTATAAGTCTAATCATAAGTAAATTATAAATAGAATCTCTATTTTGGACGAGGCTCATTTTTACCCATAAAATATAAATGTTCCTATACTTCCTACCTATTCTTTCTCTTCCATGAACTGAACTGAATCTTATTTGACAATCTAAACTAAAGGTGGTTATGTATTTTTAATGTTAAGGGAAAAATTTAATTTAATTTTGTATTCCGCAAAATCTATTTAAGTATGCAGTTTAGTCATGTATACGCACACCTCATTATAAGAAAGATAAGTAAAATAAACATGACACTTGACTCGAGAATCAATTTAATAGTAATTTATATAAAAAAAAAGACGGTAATGATAATAATAATGACAATGGTTTATTAAGTCAATAAAAATGTGTTCCTATTTTTATTCTACAAAAATTTTTTTTTGTGAAAATGTTGCTTTGTATGTTTAATTTCACTATGTCTATCATGCGTGTTGTATCTACCTTTGATAAAATTCATAATTGAAATTCATTTTGGACCATTTGCAAAATGACTTGGGCCAATCCACCTGTCGAAGATCATATGAACGAGTCGATATTTGCCATTTGCTCTTGCTTGTGGTGGTAATATTGATAAACCACAAGCTCATTTAGTTGCTGCAAGAAACTGTGGAAGACTATCTAGAATTCTAACAGTAGCTATAAATAGCTGCTGCACTGATCTGCATTAAAAATGATAATCTACCTATCTAAAGTACCTACATTATCAAAAGGGTGCAAAATAAGACAATGATATTCTTGTACATTTGAGTTTGATGATTTTATTCTCAAATATCACATCTTCCCATGTATTTGAACCCCATTCACAGTGTCCGTCATAGTCAGTTCGCACAAGTTTCTACTTTTTTATTATTCTGTTTTACATGTGAAATATACTGTAGCCTACTTACGGATATGTGGTGAAGATAAAATACATATGAATTTATCCTTATCCCTTCCAACTCGTTGTAAACATAAACAAGTCCAAGTTGCGCAACAACCTTGAACGAGATAGATAGGGTTAGGTAGACCCAAATACACAGTCACAGACAAATACATTGGCATAAAGCACATGAGCCATTTAAAGGGAGAAGGAGAAGGAGAAGGCGAAAGTCAAAATTTGCAATAGGTAAATATATTTTAGAAATCAAAAGGGCTCTTTGAAATAAATTAAAATGGGACAAGATTTAATTTACAATTATTGGGAATTGTCAACTTCAAGTCAAACTGAGTGACCAAAAGACCCGAGTGATATTTGCAAAAAAAGAAGGATGATGGAAGTGGACGAAGAAGAGGAATTGCCTTTGCAGCCTCATCCATTGACAAATGATTTGGTAATTATTGCATCCAAATAACGTACATTATTCATGTAAGTCATACTCTGGCTCTGGCTTAAAGAGAATTTGTATCTATGCACAGGTTCTGCAGGAACTCGCAAAGCACATTTCCCTCCGAGACATTCCCCGATGCAGACAAGTATGTCAGAAATGGAACCAGCTACTGATCCCCCGAATGAGATCCGAGGTTCAGGTGAAATGCCTGGATCAAGCAAGCTTTGGGAAGTCATCAACCAGGCTGGCCAAGTTTGTCGGGGTGATGGAATCCAGTCACGACATTCCTTTTGGGAACTACCTCCTTCTCAACTTGAACCTGAATGACCCACTTGTGGAAAGATTCTTTTCCATTTGCGGTCTTCACATTCACACGCTGAGGGCTCAATTCCTGTCAAATGACATTGATATCTGTTCCTTGAGGGAACTGCTACTGATGAGAGCTCCAGCACTAGTCAACTTTTCGCTGGAGGGTCAAGGCCTCCCTGAGTCAGTAACAAATCATTCAAACTTGTTTCCAAATTGGTCTGGCTACTACCTGCATTTACAAGGCGCCCCAACCCTTCCATTCTTGGAGGCCATCCAGTTCAAGACGGAAGAGGGTCAGAAATGTCACTCTGGCTTCTTGTTTGATCTCTTCAAAGCGGCGGTGAATCTGAGGATCCTGACATTTTTGAAATACTCAGATCCACATTACTCCATGAAGATAATGACAGCCCTGAGCCAATCTGGAAACTATTTGAGGTTGAGCAGAATCCATTTGGAAAGTCTTTGCGAGCCTGCCTTCCGCATACTAATTGGGATGAGTGAAGATGGGATGAAGTTGAAGGAGTTTTTCTTCCAATCCCTGGCAGAAGATGTGAAAAGTAGCTCTTTGGAGCAGCTCATCTTGTTGCATAAGGATACACTCGAAGGCCTATCGCTGAATGAGGTTATGGGAACAAAAAATCTCCGGATAAGACTACCACCACTGAAAAGACTGAGGAAGTTGACCAGGTCT
>JAQIXQ010000970.1:0-18721 GCA_034700485.1 Pseudosinella alba
CTTTCCACTATACAATTGACCAATTTGCAACAATACCTACTAAAAAGGGAATATTCACTAGATATTGAAAGTACAGAGGCGTAAGTAGAGCTAATTGTAAGAAAGGTTAATTTATTTAATGCGATTGTGAGAGAACAGTTAAGCAACTACCTCCAACGGCAACAATTAGGTGGTGAAAGTTGCGGAACATGATCATGATCATCAATGTTTTCCAAGTTACTTTAAAGGGGTTTGAGTATCTTTGAGGAAAAGCCAAGCACTCTAGCAAAAAACGTTACAAGTACTGCACGGGAGCAGAATATCTTTCAATCTGTTACAGAGAAATGGAATACGGTACGATACGACTAGTGGAAATGGAACAAACTGAATTACAGAGAACGAAACAACGAGAGAGAGAAAGTTTTTGCTGTTCATTTCTTTTTACTCTTGATATAATTGATTTTGTTTTACAGAGAGATAGAGAGAGATGAAATTTTTTTAAGGAGAAAGTTTGTTTTTTAAGTGTACTAAATATGATTAATAAACAAGTCAAGTCACGATGATGGACAAGGGTTTGTATTGAGATAATCATTAAAACTGCTAACTAATTAATAATAATAATGATAAAGATAATTGTCATAATCTTGTTGAATAAGTACAGACATTGGCTGGTTTGGTTTACACTAGATGGGAACTGAACAGGATAATAATGTACAATACACATAAAGAGAGATAAAATACAAACATGTGGAATTAAATTAAATTAAACACAACGACAATGAGAGAGAGGGGAAAAATATGGCGTACAGTTTCTCAAACAATGTTAAAAATTAAAATAGGCAAAACAATACATGATAAAAAATATGGCATGTTTCTCAAAACAAAATTGCTTAATCCAAAATTCTTTTTTTTCTGTTTTGTTAATTTTTTTATCGTCTTTTTAATTTAAATTGTATGTTTTTTTTATTCAGAGTATAGTACCTGTTCCGTGATCACGTTCATTGGAACCGGGCCCATCACCACTGAGATGATGACCCCTGCCCAACCCCATCACATAGTCTTTTGGCTTGGAGGCGGTGGGCTCCTTAATGGAAGAGGATCTGGAGGAGGAGGAGCCCCTCTCCATTATTGTGTTGTGGCCGGGGGCGGAGGATGACAGTCCTGTTGGGCCCATCCCCCCATGACCCACGCTATGTATAGGTACTGGAGCGGATCTCGCAGAGATGGGCGAGGAGGCCATGGTGGAGCCAGCGGAGGAATGCTGACCTGATAAAGGATGCCGTATGCTTCGTCCATCACCGTGAAATCTTTCCCCTACAGAGAAAAAAAAGATAAAGAGAGAAAGTGGATCAGCAAAAATTCAACTAAATTGCTTTCTCTTTTCAAAAGATGTCAAATGTCAAAACTATGTTATGTTTCTATCTAGTGCAAAAATGTCCCTTGTTACTTTTTTAACTAGGTATTTAAAATGATTTCATTATTAAATTTTAGTTTAAATTTAGGAGAAAAAAAATGTTTTAGGTAGCATATCATTATCAATTCATCATCACATCAGTTCTACAGTCGAGTCCCATGCATCATTTCATTTTATATTTCACTTTCTCATTCATTCTCTGTCCTCATTCAGGGAGTTGCTTTTGCATGTTTTACAATGAATCATTTTTGGAAATCCATTGTTACAATTTTGATAGGAATAAAAATTATGTAAAAGTAAAGTTAAATATAATAGGTAAATATGTATAGTATTTATGGCTCATCCATCATGCATGCACTTAAGTTTATAATCATCCTCTCCATAGAAAAAGTTAAGCTCAAGTATACAGATACATACACTTAATTGTATTTAGAGGTATATTAATTTTAAATTCTTTATTTCAGCATTAAATATTTGTTTCATTAAGAAAAAAGTATTGTTTTTTTTTGTACAGCTTAAGCTACAAGAGAGAGAGAGAAAGAAATTGTAATTGTTGCGGGATAAATATTGATTGTTTGGCAGTGCACTCTAGACACTAAAAGTTGATATTAAAAAATCATATAAAATGGATTGGGTTGAATTTGCTTGATATATTTTTTCCTTTGTGCAATTTAAAAGGTAGGAGTGAACACTAATTTGTAATAATAAGTAAAAGGGGGGATATTTATTATTATTATATTTAAATTTATTTACATTTTTAATTTATAAAAAAATCATTCGAACATTCGGACAAAAAAAAACATTCAGACATACACTTAACTAATTAGATATAGGTATAGTTATATAATTATCATTTGCATTCATAGCAGTTGCCCAGATTGAAACATACAGCGAGCGAGACAGGCGATAGATATATTTTTTGTAAATTGTCACTTGACTTGGGTAACACTAGTCTAATAAATAAAAAATTCATTCAATCATTCGTCAATCACTAAGTCCTACTAATTATGTATAGGTCTGTATGTACAGGACACAATATGTCTATTTGTTAGTTGTTCATTATAATTGATTAATAATGGTAATTAGGTAATAATTTATGTTACGATTATCATTCAGGGCCAACAAGGGATTTATAATATGTAAAAGCTATTGAGTTGTTTTGGAAATGAGAATTAATTTAATTTAATTTAATTGTATTTTTGCTTTAGTTTTTGATATATAAAAAAATGTTTTTTAAATGAAAAAAAAACTTGATGAGAATTTTGTATTCATTTACCTGATCTGAATCTTGGACTTGGGGGCGCTACCAACAAATTACACATAAATAGATATAGATTGGATCAGAATTTGTTTGTTTTAATAAAAATAATAAAATGACGAAATCGAAAGGAACGAACAATTTTATTACAAAATTTCTGAATTGAAATTGAGCAATAATAAAAAGGAAATAAAATATTCGCCTAGTTTACAATTTGATATAATTTCATTTTTTCTTGCATATAAGTATTCATATTAGATATTACGTTTCTCTCTTTTTACATAAAAATTTCGTGTCTTAGAAAATACGCTACACTTTTATTTTTGTAGAACAATGCATCTCACGATAAATAATATTACATTTAGGCAGTTTTTTTTATATTCACATCATATTTATATAAAGTTGGAGAAACGAGAGAACGTTTTTGTTACAAGTGTAAAATTAATTTTTATTATTATTATAATTTATAATTATTTTAATTTATAAATGACAAAGTATAATAATATAATAGCCACTTTTTTTCAATTTTTTTTTTCATGATTATTTAGTCTCCTCACCTTCACGTATATTTTGGGTTACAGTGAAGCTCTTGGAAGTGTCTAGTGGCACTGTCCAGTTGACTGGATCTGGTGACATCAAAATTGCCTGCGTTTTGAGGAAAAAATAAGTCATTCCAAATTACACAATCAGCTTTTAAATTTAAAACATTTGAGTTTATAATTGGGCAAAGCATTAATATTTGGCTGGGTAATTAATTAGCTAAATCTGTTTATTTGTTTATTACAGTATTATTGGTCATTTTTGTCACCTGCTCTGGTGATTTAACCCGGGTGGGCTCCGGTGGAGACTTGACTACAGGCTCATAGCAACCAAGTGATGGATCCGCAGAGCCTAGAAAAAAATGATTTGGAAAAGAAAAGGGGAAAGAGAAAAAATATAAATTAGTGGTCATGTCATAATTTCATCCAGAAGATAGAGAAGGAGATATATATGCGCTAAGATATATATCCAGAGACTAATTAATGATAACGAGTTTTGTGTTGATATTGATATTGATAATATACAGAGTATATATAATAGATATATACATATATATATTTGTACATAAATTAACGAGATAAATAATTATATAGAGATAATTTATAATTATATGGAGGATTTACTTATATTATGGATATGGATATATTGATTATAGTACATAGAATAGATATATATTATATCTTTTAAGTGTGCTAAATTTCTAAATCCGATTGAATAGATTATATATTATTTTTTGGTAATATTTAGATATTTACGTTTTAAAATATTTTAAAATAGACAGACAAGAGCATTAAAAATTGTTTTGCTATGCAACACCATAACTTTTTTAAAGATAAAATAGAGAAACGTCCATGCATGCAGATAACTATTACAGATATTATAGAGATGATTAAAGTATGTAGAAGGGAGAAAATAAATATTTAGTTACTTATTAACTTCTTTTTTTTGCATATTAAGTGTATTTAGCATGTCGGGGATTTATTTTGACTTTTTTCCAATGTTTAATTTTGACGACCAAGTAATTTTTTTCTTCTCATTTGACAAGTTGGAGAATGACAGATGCATTTCTTGCAGTTACGCATGTCAATTCACAATCCGCAGACAAATGTCCGGAAAATGAGAATGATGCACCTAAATTGTAATTATCTTTTATTTCTGAAATATAGTTTATCTACTCCCATTCTAATCAAACTAACTACTGAATTGATAGGGAAGTCTAATTTAAGTATTATTGAGTCAAAAATGTAATGAAAAACTACTAGATCGGATTGATCGGATGATGCACTATCAAAATATTTTTTACTGAATTTATGAAAAGGATCGTACATTTTTAACTAACGTACGATTAAGTTGACTCACGATCATATCAGTTAAAACTGGAGTTCTACTACGATTTGTTTTAAGCTACACTTTACTTTTTTTTAAATACACAACTTTAGTTACAGGAGACTGAAGACAACATTACTATTACGATGAATTACGTGTATTACGTACGTACATAAACAGAGATTTATACAAGACGTCTCGACTGACAAATAGAATGATTTTTTTAAAAAAAAATGCAAGAAACATGAACAATATTATATCATTTACCATAGATATATTGATATATTTTGGAAACTGACTAGATAGATCTGATCAGAGGTTTTCACAAGACTCGTAAAAAAATAAATGTCAAAGAAAAAATTTGCAAACTGCAATTTCGTGCGTTATAAAAGTTCAATTCATTAATCAATTACCTATATTAAAAAATTCAAGCAGGCATCCATTATTCAAATTTCAAACTACAGATTAAAAATTAGAGAAGTAAAAAAAAATCTACAAAAAATTACTTAGACTCGGATGCAGATAAAAATCAATTTGTATTCTTCTTCAATGTTAAATACGGTGAGATACTGGTATACGGTGAAGATTTGTTTAAATGTATTTATATCTAATTCGAGGTGAGTATATTGCAAATAAAAATGACAGTTGATGAATTGGATGAGTCTGACTGTGATAGCTAACGACTTATGTATTTCCTTGTCTCCTTGAAGCTAATTAATGGATCCATGCAAGGATGTTTCCAACTTACATCTGTAAACTAACCCATCAATCAATCGTGAGAAAGAAGTTATGTGATGCATAGCAAAATATTTAAAATGATTGACTGTCTCAATTACATATATGTTAAATTGACTGACTAACTCTGTCTGATTTAGAAAGGTAGATTTGTTTTTTCCTAAATCGGATCGTTCTAATAGGTGGACATAGAAAAGTGGAGATAATTTACATACAACTGCACATGTACACTTCTCACAGACAGTTAACTAATGGCGATGCGAATTGTGTAACTGTAACTGTAACGAAAGTGGGGAGCAGGGGTACTTTAGCGTACACAGGGTCACTCAAATATATTCACATGTTTAGCGATTAACTAACGATAGGTGGTATTTTTGACAAATGGGGAACTATACATGAAACAAAATCGAAATGCACTGAAATATTTGATCCTGTCAAAAAGTATTTGTTGGCCAGAACAATGTCATTGACTGGTTGGCGCCAAACTGCCAGGTCAAAGGTTTCATTGTATTTTTTGGGACAATATTGAGGACAATGATCAACATTTTAGAAGAAATAAAAAAACGGGATGGGATGATAAGCATCTTCAAACATTTGTGTGCAAAGAGAATCCATTTCATTTCCAGTTCTGGATGCTGCATATTATATATCATTTTTAGCACACAAATGTATCTAAAGTAACCATAACCAGAGGAAAGGTTCTATCAAACCAAAGTAAAGATCAGTTTTAGGGAAATATTGCTGGGAACTATATTCGAGTATTATTTTCTCCGGGCTAAGGTTAACTTTACGAATATGTGGGGTGTGATGATGATTCTATTTTTTCTTGATTTCAGTCAGGCTCTCTTGACAGATTTTTCACTTGATTGGCCTACAGGAAGAGTAATGAATCAGAACTAGTCTAGTCTAAATTCTAACATCTGTAATAAAATACTATACTCCTCATTTTAAATTGGCGCTAATTGCTAATGATAATGACAACCTATCAGTATCTATCTATCATTATTTTTTAACGTTTTGAGCTGTTAGTAAAAATATGACTATAAGTGTACGATAACATCTACACGATATATAATAATAGTATTCTATAAATCATATAGATTAATTAACAAGTAATCACTAGGAATCCCATCATAAATCACTTTGGAAGCGGAAAGCGGACATTGACAAGTGTGGTCGTTTTCATTCTAAAACGGGTTAATTGATTTAAAGTCTACGTGCCATCATGCCCCATGATGATCCAGACAAAACATAAAAATGATAAGGAAACTCATGAAAACTGAATTAAACGAAAATTTTAACATTTTCCAAATCACATTCACGTTAGTAATATCTTTCGGTGGGGAATTATTCAGCCAGTATTCGTGTGCCTTCCAAATAAATTCGTTGCATTTAAAGCACAAAACACAAAATCAAGCCATGCCACAGGAATTTACTTTACGAAAATGGCATTATGTTAATTACTAACTTGGCCAACTAACAAAACAAGAGGGTGACTTTACATAGCAAAATGAAATAAAACGTCAAGACATTTTAAAACTAATTAAAAACAATCAACAGAAAATTGAACACGTTCACAATACTTTGTTTTTTGTTCTTTTTTGAGGCGTTTGCGGAAAAGCAAAAAATACAAAGAGTTTGTTTGTAATTAAAAATTTTTACGACAAAGAGTCCTTGAAATCCTCACTTTTATCAAATTGTAGTTGTTTCACCGATTTGGAATTGAGATCCCGGTGACCCTTAGCCTTTATATCACTAGGACGAGGACTAGTAGCTAAAGTTGCTGTGTGAGTTCATATAATAATAAGAAGCGACATAACGGTTAAAAAATTACTCAAATACTTGATTAATTTTGTTTTTTGTTTTTGTTTTAAACTAACAAGTCATTACACGGGAGCGTCCTCATTATCATTCATTCCTTTATCATTATTATATTTAAGTATATAGATTACTTAACTAGTTATTATTTAGCTCTCTAAATTAAATTAAAACTAGATCGGCGGCTTTCAATTGGTTTTAATTATTCTCAACAAAGGACACCCCCTTCTCAACTAGATTAAAAAAAGTAAGATAAGAGTATACGCACAAATTAAAAAGTACATCATTTTTATCATTGCATTAGTTTAATTTTTTTTCTTCTAGATCAACTTCACTAAGGACTAAAATTCTCTACATTAATTAGTATCTTAAGAGTCTTCGTCATCTACCCAACCCTATTAAGGAAAGGAAATATTCGGTCTCGTTCCGGGCATTGTAACCGCAGCTTAAACTTAAATGAGTTTATTAAATGTGATGAGCTAATCGAAATATCGGATATGAATTTTTGACTTAACTTTCCAAAAAAAAAAAGTTTCTTGTCAATTTTAGGGAGCCCTACCACAAATGCTTTCTTTACTTTTGACGTGAAATAAGAACGCTCCCGTAGAATAAATGATGAAGGTCTGCTGTATTTTTGTAGTATCTAAATTATTAGCTAATGTTGGTTTTGCGTGTGTCCCGCTAAGGAAAACGGGTCATGCGTCAGCTTCAGCTTGGAGTAAAAATATTGAAAGAGTTAACAAAATATATGTACAAATTTATAAAATTAGTTGCAGCTGCAATGCAGGAAATATATTTATGTTAAAAGTGTGCCATCCTATTTATAATATGGATTGGAATTAATAAATGACAAGATAGTTATCTGAGATATAGCTCAATAATATCAGTCCTTTCCGGAATTGTCTTGTTCATTTTGTAAAATCCAGCAAATAAATTAAAAGCTAAGCCATTCGCCTGTTTCACTATGGATTTGCATATAATATTGGCGTTGCACTGGCATTGCACACATTCACTTCCGAAAAATAAGAGGATATAATTGTTTTTAAAAAACGTTAATTTGCTTTTGTTTTCTGCTTTACGAGAGTTGAATAAAAATTATCAGTAATTTTTGTTTTGCATAATAAAAATAATTAGCAAGAAAATATATATTTTGGGTTTTGGTAAGTAAGATTGCGGTTGTTTGCTGCAGATATGCGAATATAAACTATTTAAGTAGTTTGGTTGTAATTAATTTTGATTAGTTAAGTTCATTTTTTGATTTAAGGTGAGAGCTGATGGCAGAAGTATTATTTTTTAGTAATAATATTTTTCTGGAATTGCAAGTAAATATAATTTAGAGGTAATTATATTTATAATATTTGGAGTAAGTAGTATTTATATATGTTGCGCAACGCATAAGATATTATTTTAGCAGAGCACGCACAGTCATTACCCAAAATGAAAGGTTCAATGTCATTGCTGTCCTTTCCAAATGTACAGAAACCAAAAATAATTAATATGAAAATGGAACTTATTCGCATTCTAGCTCAAATCAAAGGCGGATAATTTGTGGCTGTAAAAAATCAAATGTGTAAATGTTAATTACACTGTTAATACTGTACCGTACCATATTAACGTATGGCTAATTTTAAATCTAATTTATACCATATCATAATCAAGAGCTGAGCTAACTATGACCATGCCCAGAAGGAAAATAACCCTCTCTGGAGGAGGATTTAAAAAACTGTACAAAGTTCCTACATTTTTTTTGCCCAGAAATCTACAATTTAATTCATTTTCTGTTCCGCAATTTGGGTAGAAAAATTATTACGAGCGAGTAAGGAAGCAATTTGAGCGGAACTACCAATATTTTGGTATTCTTCGTGAAAAAATTGCAGTAGCGTACTTTTTGCTGCAAAAATCAGTCTGGGCTTAAAACAACTGGATTGGATAATATCATATCATATTATACAAGTAGAAATATATATATAGCGCATCAGCATCAGAGCTAGCGAAAAAAAACATATACATATGCTTAGGAAAAATAGTATGTAAAAAACGGGAGAGTTAGCGTAACAAAGTACTTATACTTATATCATATATCTGTATAATTTTTTGCTTTCTGGCAGCAGCGCTAAAACAGAAAAAAAATCTTTCTTTTTTTTGCATATATATATTTTGCCTTTGTTTTTTTCTGGAATAGATAGAGAGATAGATAGATATAAACTCTCGATGCTTGCTACAGCGCAAAATGTACTTGAGTACTTATTTATAGCCTACTTGGCATTTAAAAATACAGGTAAAATTGTAGCCCAGCAGTAAAGAAAGTAAATTAGAAAAGTGACATAGATAGAGAGAGAGAGAGCGAAAGAGAGAGAGAGAGAGATAGATAGACAGAGTGAGAGTAAGAGAGATAGAGTAAAAGAGGAGGAGAGAAAGTAGATTAGTGAGTGAAGACAGAATGCATAATCCTTTCATTTTACACACGGAGCAGAAGAAAGGACAACGAGAGAGAGAGAGAGAGAACAAATTATGTGAGGTCAAATCTCACTTGGGCGTGGATGTCTTTGCATTGGCTTCGCCTGAGAGTTAACTAGGCCTGAGTCAGACTGAACTTTCCATCCAGGCCCTCCAGGTCCTTCCTTGGGCTTGGCGTACGAGGAGACAATCTGCCTCGCAGACTTACGAGGCGATCGTCCACCTGGTCCAGCGGATTGAGAACGGGCTGGAATAGGAAAAGAAACAGAGAAAAGTAATCAGAACGAGAATCCGACATGAGCTATATATAACTATAGAGGAAAGGAAATAGTTAGCATTAAAGTAATAATATCAGAAATGGCGAAGATCATCAAGGTTCATTATTATGACTATGACTATTGACATGGAATCCAATCTATATGTTGGGGGTCGGGGAGCCTTGGAAGGAAAACAGCAGCTTTCTCTCTAGATTTTTTTTTATCCTCATTCTATCCCTACTTGAGAGAAAGCCAGGAGGGGAAAAACAATGCCAAGCCAAAGCCAAGCCAGGGAAGAGGCATGGACTGGACTAAAGGTATAATTTTACATGTAAGTAATATGACTACTCTCTTTTGTTCTTTATGGGATAGTATTTAAGTTTGGCTGGCTTGGCTTTGGCTCATGCCAATTTTTTTTTCTCTGCACTCCTCGCCTCTCCTCTCCATTTCCCCATATATATAATCTGTCAATAAATCACTGGAGCAAACTCATATACGCCGGATAAGGATTACTCTCTCAAGGTTTGACATTGTTCCCGTTTTACACACTCTGTCCATTCCCCTAGTTCCACTCACTACTTATATTGGATATGGATTGGGAACCAAGTGGTTTGCTTTGGTTTGGTTTGGCTTTCCAAAAACTCATATTTTATTATGAGGAATCAGCTCCCAAAAATGGGTGTCCCAGCAGTAGTTAGAGGAGCGGAGAGGAGGAGGAATATAATATGGGTTGGTGCAGAGAGTCTAAAAGTGTAAGGACTTTGGCCCCGTTGCACCTCCAAAAAAAACTATATAGTAACATGGGATGGGATCGCCCTGATAAGGATATCGGATTGGGCTTGTATATGTGTCATATTATTCCTGCACTAAATCGGGTTAAACTCAACCAGATTGTACTTTCACCGGTTTTTTATGAGCTTCATTTTTTTCTTGGAATCTGGGGAAATGGTTCCCTATAAAAATCATGGAGTAGCTAGGTATATACTACAAGGACTATAGGAATCGATGAAGGGGGAGAGACTCCGCTCCTCCGGCAGAGGAGGATAAAAGTGTGATGTGATATTGCCATAGACATATTTATAATTTATACCAAGGATATTATTTAGAGAAAGGAAAGTGAAGAGGCAGACCTTTGGCTCTAGCGGCCCGGTTCACAGCAGCAGCTCCATCGAGAGGCTTTTTCTTCTGGACGGCTTCGGTATCTTTCTGCTTGTCAACCTAACAGGATTACGAGTTCAGTTCTTTTTTGCACCCACATGGAAATCATATAATTACGGGGAGACATTTGCCTCAAACACCACCAGTCACCGGCATGCATGCATGCACCGTTTTTTTTTGCGGGAGTGGTGGGATTCCAGGATTAAATTGTAAACATTACCCTTAAATCACTGAGTGGATGCTTTGGAGTGGCTGTATGTGGGCGGGAGGATGACCTCGGTGGGTGACTCCGTTTCACGTTCTCCTTCTCCTTCTCTTCCTTAGACAATCTCCTGGTGAAAGGGAAAGAAAGGGAAACAAATATAATTAGCCATGTACTCGTACAAATGAAATCCAAAATTCCTTTCAAATTAGACAAATATGATATGATATGATATGATTGCGTTAAAATGATTATTGTAATTACTGCGTTGTAGTCGTGATAAGCGCCAAAGCTGCCAAAGAGCTACGTCTGGACACTTGGTCCCATAACTGCTGATTGTAAACTTCGGCCATGTGCTGGGGCGCCAGCTCCGTACCCCATCCCCGATGCTGGAAGACAAAAAATATATTTAAGTATTGATAAAAATTGTCTAAGGAAATGACAAATTAACTGATTCACTTATAATTAGAAACAAATCGAGCCCATTTATAACCTTCTTCCTTTTTACAATCTTCCGTTGAAAAAGAAACCATTCAACCTAATAACCGATCCTCAAGGGAACGTTTGAAAATGTGAGCTGCACGTAGGAACGTGCTCCTTTCTAACAAGATGATATGCTTGGATGTGCCTGCCTCTGCCTTTTGAAAAGGAAACTGGAAGTAAAGACCTCCACTTATGCAATGATGGCCATGAGTTCATAACATGAGGAGGAAAACCAGGCTGCGTGCCTCCACTCCCCACCCCACCAAATGAGGTAAATCGTTAGTTCCGTAAATCTCTCTTGAAATAAATCAAGTCATTTTGTGTACTCCAGGGCTGGAGCTCGTTTTTTTTCTTCTTCTGAGAAAAACGTGCACATCACAAAATTTTACCACCATTGATTTCCTTCCCACCTCCACTCCCATATCAGTACTTAACTGGGGAGGAGAAAGGTCAGAAGTGAAAATTCATATATGGGAAGGAAGACTAAATTTTCTTTCCAGACTGCTCCTATTCCAATTCAAGTCAAGTCAAGTCAAGTAAATAGGATCGGGGAAAAATCAGGTAAGCAGGCCACCGACGACCAGACCAACTACCCAACAACGCCATTCAAGGCAAATACAAATACAAATCCAACCACCTCCAAACCAAAACTCAACCTGATATGTACCCTAGAAGGAAAAAAAAACTATTTCAATAAATAAGTAACGGACTTCTTCAAATCAAGCTAAATCAATTTATCCTCATCTCCCGCCACTGTGGGTTTAAGTGATTGCTTCTAAATTTATTTGTAATTTCATAAAATGCATGCCCTTAGCCCTTGTCCAATCCACTCCGTCCATACTACATCTATGTCCATACCTAATACTACTTTTTTATAATCAAGTGGCACCTACTCCGCAATCAATCACTAACCAACCACCATATTGATATCACAAAACAGAAATAACAATATTATCACAGGGCCACCATGCCCGTCAAAAAAAAATCTAGAACCGAAATCCGATTCGAATTGCAATATTCCCTTCCCGTATCACATTCACCTACTTTTTCTCTGCATTTTTTTTTGATTTGGACTTAACCGGCATTTTCCTTCTAAACTATAAATGAGCTGTACAGAAGAATACATAATTTTATTTAGGCACTGATTTCTTTTCTCCAGTTCGTTTCTTCTTTTTTTTCGTATTACTTACTCGGTACTCGCCGGCCTTCTTCCGCAACTCGATAACTTCATTGAACCACGGGCTGGTAATTTCTTGATCACCTTTCTTCTTGAAAAATTTCCCGTCCACGTATTCATACTGGGAGAAGGGACGAAATCTCTTCTTATACTCTGATAAATATTCCCTGCTGCAAAATCACAACCGGGGGAAGGAAGGAAGAGAAAGAAAGAAAGAAAGAGAAAAAACAAAATGGTTAAGTTAGCTCTTTCCTGAAAAAATATCCAAGTCAGACATATATTATGTGGCAGTCAAGCCACTACATCAACATCATCAACATCATCCTAATCATCATCCCCCCCCACTCCAGTTTCCTAGAGGAAGCGTTCACTCCCCACTCCATTCCATTCCATCCAATCCAACTTGTAAAGTTTTACAGGCAGGGGGAGAGGGAGAGAAAGATTAATTGCTCCTCTTTCTCCTAATTTTCCCGGTTCCCGATCAAGCGTTTGGGGAGTATGGGATGGGTTTGGGTTCCACTCGACTAGGAAAACTGCATGATACATATTCAACTTTCCCAGGAGGGTAATGCCTTTGCATAGAATAGGATAGGAACATGATATTGGAGACTGGGAATAGAAACGCTTATTTCTTCTCCATCCCATTTCCCTTTCCCCACATATTTTAGTATGTACTTAAAGGACATTTAGATATTAAAGTGAATAAATAAATTGGGAAACCGACACTGCACCGGAGTCTCGCTTGGTTTGGCTTGGCGATACTTACTTTGCTAACCCTTGTGGAGCCCCTCCTCCTCCTCCTCTCCCGTCATCGACATCCTTTGAGAAATGCATATTAGTATTATCGTGTTTCGGCTCCCTCGAATCAGTCCATTCGAACGTGTCAGTCTCTTTATTACTATCTAAAGGGACTCTGTGTTCCAAGGAAGGTTGGCTTATTCCTGCATCTGGTCATGATGATGATGATGATCATGATGAGGTGAATAAAGACCAGGCCAAGAAGAGAAGAGAGGGAGGGAACGGTTCCAGTTCCGTGTTCAAGGACCGACACCGACAGTCATCGGTTGTAAATAGAAGGGGCGATAGGGAAAGAGAAAAGACAAAGTACTTTAGTTGAGTGTTGCCAAATATAATTTTCCAGATAATTTTAGATATAATTTAGACTACTACAACGGTATCCGGTTATCCGGTATCCATAATTATACTTGTCTGTTAGTAAATACAATACAGTGCAGGAGATTCAAAAGACTAATTTTATATCTATGTCTATGTCTATATTTAGGCATGTATTATGAATATGAATGAATATGAATGGGAGTGAAAGTGAAATGTTTCGGAAGGAACTGCTCAGGAGGCAGAATGACATGCAATAAACAAAAGTAATAATAAACCCGGAACATTATTATAAACTGGCATTCCAACTGAACTAGCGTAAATACCAAGTCCAAAACCAAACCAAAACCAATGACTATATATTTACTTGAGTAAAAAGACAAAGAGCCCTATTTAAAGCGGTTGCATGAAAAGGCTTACTCCAAACTCCAAGCTCAACTCGACTTACAGGACTCGGCATTAAAAGGACTACGTAAATAGTTATGGAATGGAACCCGATATTGGAGGAACTAGCAAGGCCTGTAACTAATTAGCATACATAATTCATCCACTGTCAAAAAGGGAAATTATATGTAATATCTAGAGCAACGGAATACGATTGGCGATAAATGCAGTCCCGGGCCGGTAATCATCTATTAGGTTGGCTATGACTATGCCTATGTTACAGTTACAAAAGTACTTAAAAGGGACATTCCACAGAATTAGCTTAAATAAACTTTCCATTCCTCAGCTCATAACGTAACAAAAGCTAACTAACTAACTGGCAAGGCCATCTAATTTAAATATATTTATGATGAAAGTTTCAAAATCATCAATATTAAGTTTTCAAACAAAGAGAACCCTTTTGGAAACCTTTTTTTATAGTCCTTTGCATAATATTGGTTGCGTGGTGAAATATGACTTATTTGCTTAATTTGTGTATGTGAAAAGAGTTTCTTTAGAAAATTGAATTACATAATCTGATAGAAAGACACACATAGAAAGAGAGAGACAGAAAGAGACAGAGACATGTAACATGTATTATATTATTAATTGTAATGTATGAAATTGGTAATTAGCACGTGAAGTCAGTATGGCTTGACAAACTAAACTATTTCAAATTGAGTACACAAGTAATTTTACGCAAAAGGACCCACTACACTCTACTTACTTGCTATGGAGGTTAAATTACTTAGTTTTTGTTGAGAATGCACTGGGACGTTTTCAGCGGCACGGATTGTGCCCATAGAAATCGACTTCCTAGGTCCACCCCCACCTGCTCCAACGGGATCAGCCTAGAACAGATTGACAAAACAAAATGTCACAAAATTAATAAAAAAATGAACATTAACTGACCCACTTAAGAGAAAATCTTAAATCATATTACTTATCAATATATCGAGTTTAAATGTGATTGCTCCACTTCGGAAGAACATTACTTAAAACCGGAAGTGAGGATTGCGAATAAAAAAAATTAATTTGATGTATTTTTTTGTCGAGCAAATAATTACCGTCCATTCACAGTCGGACAACGCAGTCGGACTTATTGCAGAGGACATGGTCGAACTAAATATATCTTGCATATATTTAAATTGATACATAAGAAGACCGATGATGACGACGATAAGCTACCTCCTCCCAACTCTGTTTAGAACTATTACTCTCGAGCTTTCAAACAAAAAAACTGTATATTACGTAATACGCAATAATAATATCAAAGAAGCTATTTAGCATTCACTAAAAACCCGTGTCGGTATATTTATACTAGGGCAGGGTAAAATGCGATGATCCCGAAAGACGGACGTTGGGATGTGGGAGCAAGTTATGACTCTGTCCGACTATGACTATGGCTATATCGCTGGTTCCTACTTGTCTGGATTTTTTTTAGAGAGAATGTCAATCACTCATTTACATTCGTCCTAGATCAAGATGGATGTTGAAAAAAATTGCACACCATTACGATAATTTTTTATTGTTATTGTTATGGTCGACTGACAACCTCAATGAGGAAAGTTTCAGTTTGCACAGTTCAGTAACTTTACACTGACGATGAGCAGAGGGATATGGATGGAGTTGAAGTTGGAATATAATTTAGATGAAGAGAAGGGAGAGATGATGTTTTCTAAAATGTTTTCCAAGGTCACACTCAAACTCTCAAGGATTTGTAGTGCAATATGTGTGGAGCTAAATAATCATTAGATCGGGTTTTGGCACTGCTCACTACGGTTGTTGTGGGATATGTATGGATGGGTTGAGTTGGATTGAATTGGATTGGAAATTGAGGACATTCTATCTCAATTTTTTTTTTGGACAAATTGGCTTGGCTTGGAAGCGGTGGAGCATCAATATTTCATTTCACTTTGACTCTTGTTGGGTCAGATCTCCGGATTTGAGATGATCTTGAAGTGGAATTTAGAATTGGTTATTTTTCTGGCTCCTTCGTTGAAGTTCTGGAATTATTTCTGACAAATGAAATTGGACGCGAAAGGCGTTTTCGGAATTTTTTTAAACAGCGGGTTTAACTTGTAATCCATTCATATCACTTAATCAATTTGCGTCACAAGTCACGAACAATAGTAATCACGGAGAAAAATATGATTTGGCAAATTCTGGCAAATATCAATATGCCCGGATTGAATTTAATCTGGAGAGACTGGAGAGATTTTTCTTCTTCTTTTTGAATCTAAATTGAAGATGAGGTTCCGTTACCGGCGGTTGGATTTTGGTTGATTATGGTTTTGGGCTAATATGATATGGTTTGGTTTAGCCTGCCTTTTAGGTAGCTTGATTTGATATGACGAAAGGAGAGGCAACAACCGGAGAATAATGGACCAAAGCCTATGAATACTTAATGACATGACATGATATCACGAGGATGATGGGGATGAGGATGATGATGATGATGCTGATGAGGACGATAATGGTTACGGTAACGGCGGTGGTTGGTTAATAGTTGGGCTGGAGCTGGAGCCGGAATATTTAGCTTCCATTAAATAATGCAATGTACTCTCTCTAGCTGAAGATGATCTTGATGATGACTCAGGAGGAGGATGAATGATGATGATATATAAGCAGTTTTTAAATTAAATATGGTCGGTACTTGCTAGTATGCTTATGCTGCTGCGGGGATAAATTATTAAAATGTTGAATGACTTTGTCTAGGATGAGGAGGATGATGATGATGATGAGGACGCTGCACGCACTATGTCGATGAGACTGATCCAACTTTTAGGCCATCAACTCAACCCGTTCATGCATCACTCCAAATGTGCAAAAAGTTTGACTGGGTCCTGCATAAACTACAAAGTATACTTTTGAACTCGACGCATTTTAACTAAACCCATTATTCTGACTGAACCTAATCGTAAGTCCACTTAAATTTCTTCACTCCACTGCTTACACTTATTTATGTGCACTTAATTTAGATTAGAGTAACATAAAATATAAATAGCACAAAAAGACGATAAGGGGGAAGGCACAACCAGCTCAACAATAAACAGGAGCAGCCAGGCTCAATCTGTTACCAAAATTTTAATGTGCTGTTCAATTCACAATCCCAACTCAATCCCGTTTTCATTCCTTCCTAAGGTATTCCCTCACCTACCTACTAATGTGGGCCTTTCACAAACAAATTAAATAATTTGAGCTGATGCAAAAAGGAAGCGATTTAAGTCTTCTTGCTCTGACTCGTACTGTGAATTACTTTACGTTTTACATGGAGAGCTAATGTAAGCTGAATGAGAAGAGGAGGAGGACTAAAAGCTGATGAAGATTAGATTGGGATTGGGATTGGGATCGTATCGTCAGGCCAGGCCTGTAATTAGACTTAATTTTCTTCACGTTGATGCTCATTAGTGCTCAGCGTTGTGCCACACTGAAAATAAAGTATAGAGGAAAAGGAGCAACAATGCTGCAGCAGCAGTGCAACAACAATCAAGAGTACCCGTCATAGAAGAAGTATGAGAAGGGAATTGCAAATTTAGAATTTACAATTAGAATCCTTCCCACCATCATCATCGTCCATGCTTATTCATATCCCACAGTAATAAACGCAGAAGGAATCACGAAACAGGAGCAAAATACCAGATTTGAAAAGGGAAAAAATTAAGTATTGCTCTCCGCTCATGATTCATGATTCAACGATTTAAGATTGCAATTGCAAAGAAGGTATTATCCTGAAAGATTTTTTTTGCAGTTCTCCTGAGAGATCACTGAATGGTGAAGACGAGGTGCTTATAGTACATCCATGGGCTATATATGACGTTGAGTGGAAGAGCAGTAGCAGTACCAGCGTAGTAATTTATAATTTAACATTTTGTACTTTTTTTGAAAGTCGAATATGATGACGCTGAAAATTGTACATACGCTCGGTTCTCAAACTCAAGAATGAAAAAACGCTTCTGTTCAGGATGAGGTGGATTAAAAGCATATTTTGAAAGCATGAAAATTCGAATTGCTGTATCCTGCTGCATACTCCCCTCATATATTTATATTATTATCCGGACGCTTCAGTGTAAGTGTAAATGCAATATGCTCCACGCCGCTTATGGTTGCATGATGATGATGATATGAGCTATTTGAAATAGCTCAAAATGAAATTTTTGAGGTACCTTTTTTCAAAATATACTTAACATAAGTAAATGTTCCGTTTTTTACTTGGAATTGCATTATATTGTAATATGGATCGAATCTCATGTTCTCTGCTAATATTACATTGTTATCAAGATTGAAGGTGTGGATGAATTGCATTGTTGTGTTGAGGAGTATGTACCATATCATGTATATTTTTAAAACTTATGTAAGAAGATGAACCAAATACGAGTAA
>JAQIXQ010000971.1:0-18705 GCA_034700485.1 Pseudosinella alba
TTTTAATAATTTTCAATGTCTGTAACCATGTACTATACATTTCAAATGGTTGCTGGAGCAATTTAAATATATAATGAGACTCATTCTTAAAGGTCTTTATCCCAACGAATATTACATAACGGTTGAGTTTACAAAAATAACCTATTATAACAAAGGGAAAAAAATGGTTTCTACTACATAACAGCCTACCTACTTTGGGCCACTTCTAAATTTTCAATCAGGTCAAAAACATCATAATAACCCAACCAGCATATGAAAAGGCCCATAATAAACTCTGTCATACGTCCACTCACGAGAAATGATTGGAGTCCAATAAATTTTAGACGATGGAATAAAAAAAGGTGAATTGTTTTTGGTTAAGATTTCAGTTGATCTATTCTTCATGATAAGATCCGTGTGCATGGATGAAATAAGTAAACATATTTATATTTTTGCGATATAAGCATAAGCATACATACAAAGTGTAAAACTTTTATTCTGTAATGAGTAGGTAGATATAGGCAGCCGTTATGGTTGTCAGAGATGTCATCTAACGTCTCTAAATAAGAGATGGGCTGGGTTTCCTGTCATTCCGATTGATACATGTTTATTACTGTCGATAGAGAACTAACTTACTTGACATGATATAATAATAATAATAAGAGCGAAACAGATCATGTGCGTAGTGGCCCTGCCCGCCCGCACCTTCTAAAAACAATGACAATTTACAGTTTAACTCCACATTCTGGCCTGCTATAAGGGGAATCGCTGAAGTTGTTTGCATTATCGTCCAATTGGCATGCGCAAAAATGTATCATGTCATATCTGTAAGATGCCAATTAGGAATTAGGCATGTAACATTGGGCATATATACATTCGCAAAGTATTCTTGCTTTTTTCTATCAATTTAACCTTGATCGTTTTTGGTAGGATTGATTTAGAGTTTATTTACTTTACTTTGTATTGGGTACTGTATGAGCACCAGCCACTGCCAGTTTATGTACAGGCATAAATACCTCAATAATCTCCCTAATTGATTGCTTTGAATTACAATGAAGTCATTTTTGGTGTCAGAAGGATTACGTGTTATTATTCTTTTATATACCAGAAATTTGCAAAGCAAAATACAGCATTGATTCAGGCTTTGTTAGATTGCAAATAAATTAGTTATTTTAAATTGGAATGTAATCAAAGATTAACTCGGGTATTGTCCATTATGGGTCATGCAACGTTCCAAGAAAAATACGCGTACCAAATTTAATGATTTCTAGATATTGCCTTAATGTCTTCATTGTACATTGTGGACACTTTGTAATTTGTCAAATTGTTATGTAATTAAAGTAATCATCTGCAAACTGTAAACATTTTTGAACGCACACTCTAACTATTGTTAGCCTGACTGATAGTGATAAATTATTTGTGTTGTTTTTTAAATTCATAAAGTAGAAATACTGCAATTTTCATCATATAATTATTTATTGGATGTTAAAGGGAAATAATGTACGATTATATGGAATGAATGGAATGTAAAAATGTACCTCTGAGAGCTAGCTAACGATCTGCCTAATACCCACTGCAAGAAGGTTCGCCGTAAAAGAGTGAAGAAGTTATCTGCAATGCGATGTAGTCCTACGTAATCGCAAATAGTTGAAATGACAACTTGATGGGTGGCATCTTATACATTTCTGTGATTGTGTACATTAAACTTACGGTACATTGATTGAATTTTAATTCCTTGAACGAATTTCTTCGGCATATTCCCACTTTGAGCAGAAAAAAAATCAACGTACGTGCAATAATGCTTTTCCTTGTTTATTTTGCGAAATTGAATATTGAAAAAAAATATGTGATTTATGTTCATATGTCCAGTGAGCATCTCATTTTGAAAAAGTTGATTATGATTGTGCTAATGGTCACATAAAGGGTAATAATTCGGCACGGTTTCTCCATTTCAAGTTCTTCTGCAGCATTAAAACCATATTATACCTTTGTGTCTGATTTCAATAATTGGAGTTAACTGTTATGTTGCAGATAATCTGATAAATTGGTTGTTTTGAAATTTGCAATAGAAAATGATTATTTTATGGGTATGCATTGTCATTTTCAATTTCTCATTTCCTTCAATTAGAATAATATGCGTCTGATATAACTGTGGACTGTGGACACATCCATATAATTATTTGAAACATGTATAATTCGAAATTAGTGAGTTGTTGATATTGAAGGATTGCGCAGCATATCTGTAGAATGGGGAAGTGCGTGATAGAAGAAATATATTTAATGAGGCTTTCTATAGGATGAGAAAATGATGAATGTTGAGGGTTATTATGACGCAATGGATGTTATGCTCTGCTCTACTTTCTCCCAGGAGGTTCAAAACAAATTGGGATTGCTACATCGTAAGCAAATATCAAGGTAAAGTCGCATTTCATTTCATGCATAGCACATAAGTGAGATCCGAATATTACAACTTTCCCCTTACATTATAGCAGGTAATGAGGTAATTAGGGACCTATAATCCGGAACTTGCTAAAACTCAAGTATACAAATACTTATGAGATTCGGGGCAGCAGAAGTTGGAAGCAGCCCGGGGGTCACATAATTAAGAATTGAATGTCCCATTTAATCACATGATATGGTTATTATGTCATATTTAAGTTGTCACCGAATATGCGATTTAATGTACGTGGTAGGATTAAGTATTCTTCCTATTTGTGGCAATGAGAATGAATGCAAATTCGTGCTTTCCTGGGACTCATTTTGAATTAATGAAAAATAAGCCATGATTAACTTTGTTTCTCACTTTTTGTTACAAATTCAAATGCAAAAATATACATCCCCTCCCATATCACCTGTAAGCTGGGAGCTTAAATAATAAAAGGGATCACTGATATGCACGTCATATTACATCTATGTCTGGCATATAATGGGATGACCTGTACCGTTTACAGTTATAGAAACTTGCCTACCACACCAACATACCACCCATATAAAATAGGGCTGAAACAAAATTCGAGGCTTTCTCCTGAACTTCCGTTATTTTTTTCTACCATGCCATACAATCCCATACCGAAAGCAAAATTGACTCCTTGAAATTCATCTGGGTTAAAATTATTATGGGACAAATAAGCGATTATTCCTTCGTTCCTTGAAAATGTGCATGTATATGACCATATATCACCTAACTTTTAAATGTGTTCTCAGTCCGCAGCAGAATTTGATTATATATTTTGTTACTATTTTTTCTACTGAAGGAATGCACTTCCTATTTCGCTAAAAAAAACGAAATAAAAAACAGTAGTTCAGAATCAGCAATAAACTGAGGAATTCCTTGGGTCGTCGGCAGGTCCAATTGGTTGAACAAAAACATATATGCACGACTTATCGCTATGGTTTATGACAACATTTTGAACATTTGAACTTCTTGGTCTTGGCTATATCATCATCACAATCATGCTATATGAGATGCAACAATAACGCAACAATTTTACAATGCAATTTCTACCACTTCTGGATGATTGCTACCGCTGCTCTGCTGCATAAAGAAAATGAGAAATGACGGAAATTCTTCAGATTTGAGAGTTAAGGACCTATTTCCCAGTAAAAACTGTAAGAATGAAGATAAGAAGAAGAGAATGGAAAGGAGAACTAGTGCAATGTGATATGATGAAATTATACGAGGTACGAGTACGAGCTGACTGTGAACATTTTTATAAAAACAGGGACTGCTCCCATCACTCATATTTTTTGAGAGAATAGTCATCTCTCCTGAATTACTATATTGCTCATTCATTTCATTTCATCACTAATAACTTGTAATGTTAGATGAGTACCGAGTACCTTCTTCCATATTCTATTTTTTTTATGAAAGTTGAGTTAGAAATCTGTATTATTGACTGCATCATTGTTGTCTTGTTATTGTTATTTCTCAAGTCAGATAAAAAAGGTTGTAAAGTATATCCCAAGTTGAATATGTGCGTGATTCCCAGAAGACTACACGGGATTATTTCTGTTGACGTGTGTGAGTGAGTGAAGTGAAATGCTTTCTTACTATCATGGCATGGCATGGTTGTGAGTTTGGTTTGTAAAACGTCCCTCTCATTCATTTCGTTATGTTCGTTTCATTTCATGAGCACAATGGAAAGTTTAGACCGTGTGAGTGAGCTAAATAGTTCAGAGAAAATACTATTATATTATGATTAAGCCTTATTAGTAAATAGGTAATTTTATGGCTTAAAATCAAACATTAAGCAAGAGAAGAAGGAAATATGGCATTTGACCTTTTGTTATGGTGGGGAAAGGGAATAAAATGTTAATTAGTTTTGCACAAATCATCACTCGACCGGTCGGGTTTCAAAATCAATTGAAAAATGAAAATCCTGAAATGAGCTGTTTCATCATTCCATTTGCCATATTTGCTTGCTGCTTTCAAGTAATATTACCTATTTACTTGTCATGTCATATAGACCCATAAGGTTCAGCATATTCTTCACTTAATATTCATAAATGAGACGGATGTATTTCGTCGGACGATGTGATTTTAACTAAACCTGAAATCCCGGTCAGGGGAAGAAATGTTCTCAGCTACTCAACTTTATAAAATTGCAACGGGATTATTTATATAAAAAAATGTAATAAGTTTGCAATCTGAAATAGCTCAGTTATACCTATGCTATGAATCAATATTTTACCGAATAGCGAGACCAAGACATTAAACCAATAAAAATCTAGTTTTTTTATATAAAATAAATTATTATTCGAGACAAACCTGAGATGCATCTTTTGGATAAAAGATCTTTTTTTTATTTATGAAAAAAATCGCTTTACCTGTATCAGCTTCAAACAATAAATTTTAAAATAAATACTCCATCTTAAACTATTTTCATGCCAGACCAGACCAGACCAGAGGTGAAATTATATTCTGGGTGGAAAAATGCTGATGTCGATGTTGCTGCCCGTTTGTCTGACCATCCATTACCATTGTTTTAGATTTCATCAATATATCACGACGCGGATTGAATGAATGCTCATAAAAAACGCTCCAAGTACTACCTACAAGCAAGGAATACTTGTTTAAAATTTATAAAAACTGCAACATTACAACAGAGATAACCCTTGATCCTAATTGTGGCTTCTAGGCATGTATATCCTTCTTGATAAGGGATATAGATTAAAGTGTAATTTTCTACCAAGTTGTAGTTGTCCTGTCCTGGCCTATCTTTGGACTGGCGTACACGAATTTTACAAACCCTTTTCATGTAGATACCATAAAGATCGAAAATATCAAAAAATATCGAAATGGGCCTTTCCCCATTGTAGGTGTCTGGACTGTATAATGTAATGCATGGATGCAAATATAGATACAGGGATTTATATACTCACAATCAGCCTCAAGTTTAATATTGCACTGGTCCCGATAAAATATTGTTTTCGAGTTTCATTCATAAATGAACACACCTAATAAATTCTCCATTGATAAATGGTATATGGCCCATGATTGCGATATTGTATTTGAGAACATGGCAAATTTACGGATAGATGATGAGTTGGGGCTTCAGAATTAAACGGTCAAAACCTGCGTAGGATTGATTATTATTGCCTACCCCCATACTTAATATTTGCTGGTGAAAGGTTTGCTCTTGGCTTGGCTCTTGGTCGTTTCCCTGTTACACAGTTCATTCTACAAGGGCGAGGGCTCGAATATAAAAAGAAAGAAGAAAGTGGACAGTTAGTTTCAAGCAGTTTCAGTTGCCTAATATGAAACGATGTGAACATGGTGATGGCTATTTGCGGATATGATGAATGCATTAAAAATATTAAAATCCTCCTGACTTGACTTGACCTATCATAATTGGATTGTACATGAACGAGCATGATTATATTAGTAACCTTATCACATCAACAAGTTGTTTTCAGTTTCTTAAAGTGCTCATGCATTAATATCGGCAATATCAATATTTGTTTATGATTGATGCACGGGCATTTTTATTGAACTGGCCATGCCATTAGTTTACCGGAAAATCTCAAACCCACACTTCACCCTTTCTTTGTAGATGCTTCAGCCTCCCATGGCCCATGATGACGCTCATCCTCCTCATCCACAGCCACATTTTCATATCTTGATTTAGCCTGCCCGAAACATTTTGCACGACTGTCAATCATTAGATTGTAGGCCTTTTATAGATTCCTGCATGAAGCAACAAGTATTTAATATGCTAATTGCATATGCGCTGAAGAAGTTTTCAATCTTCTTGACTGATCTTTCATAATAATTCTTGGTTTGGGGACCCGAACAAAAAAAAGAATGCTGGTTCGGGCCAGGAAGAGTTGGTCAGCATTTTTTGCAAAATAATTTCTGTATGCAAGAAAATTATGCATGCATTATTTTATCCCTGAATGATTATGACAAGATCATAATGCCCGTTTTTATACAGCATTCAGTCATTTTATATAATGATTTAACTTACAGTAATTAATTATCGTATTTTGAACCGGTCTTCTAAATTAGAAATAAAACTGGATACTTTCTATTTTTTATTGCAATTTTTATCTTTCCCAGCTTTTAGATTTTGGTTTCCAATTTAAAGTATCAATAATATTATGCAATTATCGAGCCATTCACCTCATTACAAGCAATGCACCAATGCACTGCAGAAAAATATGTGAAATAAACTTTTCCTGACTCAAAGTCAAAGTCAAAACTCTTCATTTTAAACTATTTTATAGGTAGATACTTTTAAGTATCTGAGATTATATTTCCCCATTAAAACCAGGCATGCAAATAAAAATATGAATTGCATCCCTCATTTTCCTCCGATAAATTCAAACTGGCATGTACTTAGAAATAACGTAATTTTCGGGGGAGAAATGAATATTTTCAAGTAAAACAGGTTCTCTTGTGATTTTATTGATTTTTGGTGTTATTGCCTTCTTTCATGCATAGGTAATATATTACAAAATAGACAAGAATATTGTAGAAAATGGCTAGATTGGATTGGATCCAATATAATGCAAATAGTTGAATAATGTCAATAAAACTTAAACCAAGCGATTAGGTGCTTACCTATTTACGATTAGTAAAAGAAAACAATGAAATTTGCATATCACAAATACGCTTTACTTACACTTTATATTTGCTACAAAAGTAATTCCCTCTAGACCGTTTTTATATTTCGTGTTAGTTTTCAGTGAAAGCAAGTTTATCGGTACAACCTGGTAGTTGACAAAATTGGCAAATAATTATAATTTTTAACCAACGACATTCAAACTTATCTAATCTGTAAAAAAACGCTAATAATTTAGGTATGACCATTTTTGCAGAAACCAGGTAGCGTAGAAATACCATTAACTAATTGTAACTAGATTCATGTTTGTAATGCATGTTACAAATGAAGCAATCCCAAATTCCAATGTCTATGATTGTTAAAAAGATCATAATTTTCTTTTCAAGATCATTCGGCTCAATATATGTTATCTATAGCTAATAGCTGAGTGCCTTTGCCAGAAGATACATCTATTTACTTTTTGAAGTCTTGTCTTGAGTTGACTCTGACTTGCTTGAGGAATGCTGCATGTTATATTCCGTTGTTTATTCTCGATCTCGAATTCTCGACTTCTACTAAAAAGTAGGTTACCCAACTGAACTGAAATATTAATATAATATGATATATATTTTTATGACCTTCCATATGCCTTATATCCTTTGAAATTGATATACATATATAAGTAGAATTGTAAACTCGAGTCGATAACTTGTTACATTGC
Source organism: Pseudosinella alba (assembly GCA_034700485.1). NCBI lineage: Eukaryota > Metazoa > Arthropoda > Collembola > Entomobryomorpha > Entomobryidae > Pseudosinella > Pseudosinella alba. The sequence goes on from JAQIXQ010000971.1 coordinate 7,744, forward strand.
ATTTGTAACAAATCTGGCGATACTTTAGTAAGAATCAGCGTTGCATCGTCAAAAAAATCCTGTTTTCATCCCTCTATTTTTTACTTCTTGAAGAAAACAAGGGAGAGGGTAGAAACAACCTTGACACTTCGATAGTGATGATAACGGGAAAGCTGTGATTCTAGGATTTTATTTGTCATCTCAAAAGTTATAATAAACCTGGTTTGGTTCATATAATAACTTCTGTCATGTGATTTTATGTCCTCTGGTTAATCATATACATATACTTAGGAAGGTATATGGGCAACCATATAAAGTGGGCAATCCTGATAATAATATTTACAACTATTCTGGGCAAACTTATACGAGGTATGATCATGCGAGAATATTGCATTAAAATGATTATGTGGCTACAAAAGGTCTGGTGAAGACGACAAAAAAATGCCGATGGCCGATGGGTTCAGTGACAGCCCAATAAATAGTCCTCAGTATTTTTTTAATAAAAATTTCCCCTTTATAAAAAGATATTTCTTTTGGGACTTGGTCTTGACTTTTCTTCTGGTTTGGGTTGAAGAGATTTGTGAAGAGAAGTTTTTATTGGCCAGAAATTAGATTTTTGAGATAAGAGGGTGTAGTAGCAATAGCAAAGTAAGTAGTGAGTAAGTGGGTAAAACTATTTAAAATAAAGTTTATTTTCATCTCTGATGAGATGAATTTGATCCTGTCCCTTTTACTCAATTTGACTTATCCCAAGTCACAAACCAACTTAACTTCTGTACAAGATATCAGTTATCAAAATAGTCTTTTCTGCATGCAAGAATTTTTCCGAAAATGGTTATAATTCGCTATCCAAATAGTAAAAGGGGACTGATTACGCTTACTTAAGTTGATGATGATGGGATGATGATGGGATGTAATAATATATTCCTTTTCATTTAACATCCTTATGAAATTATGTCTTTGATTGGCCGCAGGAAAGTAACAAAGAACCGTAGTATGATCATCATGTGGTTTGTTTCATTTAAATAAATGTATTTTCTCCTTAAATAGGAAAGAGGGTAAACAGGCATAGTTACATTGCTCTTGCTCTCACTCGGACTTCACTCTATAAATACCTGGTTGGTTTTGATTTTGGTTTCTTGTGGCTTGCCTTTCCTCACAAACAAATGCAAACTGATCATCATATCATCAGACCGACCATCATCATCATCGTCGGCATATTTTATTTCATTCCACTACCCCGTCCGACTTTATCCTACTTTATTTCATGGGAAAATAAAATAGACAGCCTTCACTATACCGTAAGCAAGGTTGTCCATCCTCACCCTCACAAACCTGCAGAGATGTAGACTAGCCGTTCTTTAGGTATGGAATGTTATAGGTTATACCTATGTTAACTTGGGTTATATGATATATCATCATCATGATCATCATCAAACATGCTAACGAGGATTGCGCAAGAGGTGTGAATTTTATTTCGACCTTTTGATAATTTTATCTTATTCTCCATCAAAAATAATGTATAAATCTGGAATATGGCTTAGCAATGCCCTCAGCATTTGCCACAAAAAATTATTCAAATTTCAAAAAACGCAAATCTTGGCGTTTTGAAAACGCTATAACTCTGGTTGACAAAATTGAAATGACATGATCTTTGGCTCGCTAGATTCGCAAGAAAAAGTCACACCAGTTACGTCTGGTTTCAATAACTAGCAATGAGTATGATGAATATTAGTACTTTTTGTTTGGCCAGGAAACAATTATTTTTTCATAGTGATTTTTGGCAAAATATTGGATTTTAAATTTTCTTGCAAATCCAACGAATCAAAGATCATGTCATTTCGACTTTGTCGACCGGAGTTATAGCGTTTTCAAAACACCAAGATTTGCGTTTTTTGAAATTTGAATATTTAATTGCAGCACATGCTCTGGGCATTGCTACTCCATATTTCAGGTTTATAGGTCATTTTCGATGGAGAATACGATAAAATTACCAAAAAGTCGAAAAACAAAATTCACACCTCATGCGTAATCCTCGTAAGCTGGAATTTTTATTTCTGATGCAATTATGATAAAGCCCACATTATTATAATCAGTTAATCACTTGCTAATGGGACTTCTTGAAAAGTCAGCACCGCAGCGCAAAACCTCATTCATTAAATTATTAATTAATTATTATAACTATTTTAGAGCTCTTGTCTAGAATGCGTGTCGCATGAAGTGTCATCGTCATCAGCAATCTGATAATTTATTTTTAAGTGCACACAACCAACTTGAAAAATAATGAAGACTGAATGAAGAGTCTTTAATCATTTGAGTCGTTCTGTAGGTCAAGTGTAACCTCTTGCAACTTGCTTACTCTAGGTAAATTAATCATTAATCAATCACCCATTCATCTCACCTGAAATATAATGACTTATATAAGCAATGGACTTTTGATTCAGATCATACTTTTAGCTCTCATTGAGATCTCAACAGGATGCTCCCAAAGTCGGAGTCTGGCAACCAGAAAGACAATAGAAAAATGGGAGATACAAACAGACAGAACGCCTTCTATTTCCTATCGGGTATCACCGTAATACTGTCATTTGTCTATTAGGATGACACGCATTGGATAAAACTTAATTAACAGCATTAACAAAAGTCTGTTATGTATTGACAATGTCGACATGCCTTACTTAAGACAGAAACTTGTTTCCGGTATAGTTTACGTAATTATGAAATTGTACGTTTACCCAATGTCCCAACTGAAATAAATCATGCATGTATGTCCCTAGAGCAATCTAGTTGAAGTAGAAAAATATTTCCTGCTCACCTAATCAATGATTCAGATTACAAATAAGTCTAGAATAGATGATCGGAGTATGCATCTACCTATCTATGCATATATAAGATTAAGTGAGAATGGGGAAAACAATGTTTTTGATTTAAAAAATTTGGCACAAGTAATTTCCAGCTTCTTTTACATCTACGTATTATTTCTTAATCTTAAAGGGTAAGTTATGGGCTTAAATTGCTTCTTCCTTCCTCTTGCCTCTCGTGTTTATCGTCAACTTTGGGATTGTGAGTAGAAGCTCATTTAACATTTCAGATTTGAAGAGAAGGCAATTCATCGCATAAACAACTTTCTTCCGGAAAACTAGTCTAATATGAATTATGAACGAGGAATTAGCTCAAGTGAAAGTAAAGGTTTAAAATAAATAATTTTTTTTTAGAAAATTGAGTTTCTCCCTAATTCTGCACATACCTACTTAAGTTGCTTTACAACTTTACATTTTTGACTTACAGGAAAGATATGTTTTATAAAATCAATTTTGGCTGGAAATATAATTTATGAATGGCTTCTATTTTCTGAACTTTCTGTAATCCCCCCAGTTTGTCAACTAACTTGGCATTAGGATTTATGTAAAATATTAAATCTCCAGCTTCCGTTCCGTTTCACGGGAAAGGAATTCACTTCTTGTAGAAAACGCCATTACGGATTCATTCATTCGTGTGTAATTAATACCTACATATTATGCTTTATAAAATCTCTTCGGATTTTGAAAAGATTATGGGATGGCATTTCCTAATTCCTTCGAAGAGATTCATCCTCTTTGCCAGCTCTTGGGTGGGTGGGGATATAATATCCTAAATCTCCGAATAAGTCATCATAAGCATTTCCTCTAAATTAACTTCTGGTTTTTGTAAACAACTTGATGGAGTATTTAGATTCGACTTTATATGCACTAGGCAAGTTGATAAATCAGAGAGAGGCCCCAAATACATATTATTATAAATTTACAAATGCAGAAAAAATGAGAAAAATACATTGAGTTGAATTGTTGTTCACACGTGTGTTGATAAGATGATATTTAAATTGAAGGTAGCATTGTGTGCAACAAATCGATTCAGTAAGTTACAAAAACAACTATTTGTTAGCAACCTAGTCGTATAGTAGTATAATGTCGGAACTATGCTATATTCAACTTTAGCCAAGATAAGTGTGAACTTCCTTCCAACACCTACGCAAACACAATGCCACGCATTGTTAATAAAAGTATAAACTGTCAATATATCAATATTATTTCATAGTTCATATTTCATTCGAGTTAGCTATATACTACCCCGAATCTCGAATCGAGATTCTCGATTATGTCTAGTATCCAATTACCGGATAACAATTTGCTTGTTTGCAGTATTGGCCATTACTGTGACTTGTAGGGAGGTGACGCAGTTACAAATTGCAAATTGCATCGCTACTTTCAAGTTCTTTGTAAAGTAAATTGGAAGACAGGAAGTTGGGTTGGTCGTTAGAGCCCCTTTGTTGGAGCATTGTATTGCATTGCAAAAAGTAATACATAGACCATTTAAGTATATTCTTTATTTTTAATATTTTGCTTCTGGAATTGCGGCATTGAACAAAGTAAAGTTGTTCAACCGAAAGTATAATAAGAAGTTTGTAAATGGCGAAGAAAAAATTAACTTTCTCGGAAGATCTTATGCACATAACTTGTTAGAAATTATTCGGGGGCTTCCACATGTAAATATTTTTCCTCCCTTTCCGAAGGCAACAGACAGAGATACCAAAATATGGACTTGTGAAACAAACTCATTTCTCGGTAAATAAAACCTGTTTTCTACTCCAACCATTATTGTATTCCACCCATCCCACTTTCTGTTGCTGGTACGGTTGTTCCCAGGAATATGACAATGAGTTATGGAATTGCCGTTAAGTTTGCAGAAGTAACTAGGAATAAATATACCGCTCCCCCAAAAAACTATTTTCAGTATGCCTACTCGAATGAATGAAGAAATGAAATGTGGCACACTTGAAATAAATATTATACAAACTCTCGTACTTACTTAAGTACTATATGACATGGGGATTGGGGATTGTCTGCAAACTTTTAGTTTTTTCCTTCCATTCCGGCTAAACGTTAGACAAAGTCCATTACATATGGAATTAATAGCCATTATAATAAATGGGGACGAGCTCAAAATGTGTGTTAGTAAAGCCATGTGGGATGTGGGAGTGGGATTGTTCATGATTGAAAATTTGCCCGGCACATTCCATGAAAGTTGATGATGATGAGGAAGAGGAAGATGGTCGGCATCATCATCATCGTAACACGCGGGGGGTACGTTGATGTAGAATGCAAACTTCCCCAGAGAAAATTATTAGGTCAGACTTGGACTTGTAGAACATGTACCGCTGGCTGGAACAGAATGCCACTTTTAGCTGGCTGATGCGGCTCCCATAAAGAAAGCCAATTAACTGTTGTAGCAGACAATCATACCTTTGGGGGGAAGTGAAAGGACCGGAAGGGAAGGTGCATGGGAAGAATTAATATTTCCATCACACCATCATCATCCTGCCTAAGAGCCATTTCAAAGGGTCCTTTAGTGGGAAAGGAAGTGTGTGGTAAATTTTATATTAAACTTCTTTTTAATGCCCGGAGCGCAGCGTGTGTGCGGTTTTGGTTGGAGACTGGGAGAACGAGAATAATGGACACCGGGGAAGAAGTTTGAATTAAATAGTACATTCACCTGTTTCGCGTGGAGGATGACGTCACCGCTCTGACCACGAACACAATCTTAAACTATAACTTTAAAGAATTGTCACATGCATGCATGAACAAGATAAGATTATGGCAGTGGGGATGGAGGACAGCAGAAGAATTGCATTTAGTATTAAATAACTTTTCTTGTTTAAGCAAAATCTGTCAGGCTGAGACGGATGCTGTCCTTGTCCTTGCTAATTAGAGCTTTGAAGCTGTAATATCCTGATTTGAGGATTTGTTGGGAATTGACTCAACATCTAGGCAAATTCGTAACTTACATACTTTGGAATAAACTTTCAACATTTAAGTTGACTCAAATTTCCCATTTTCCCAGAATGACTAGATAGTTCAATTTTATTAAATGTTTTGGAATCATGTAATATTCGGAGAAATTCGGAGAAAAGTCAATAAAAGTTTTAATGGTAAAATACGTATTGTGTTCATTTTCTATAGCCATTTGTATTCGTGGAACTTACTGAATTACATGTACCCAAACACAGCTAATATAAAATTTGCAAGAAAGTAATACGGACATATTACCGACAATGAGTTGGATTTCCTTTCATCTGCCTTTTTGAACATGTTAAAATGTATGCCTCGACAGTCCTACACTTTCATCCTACCATCCAGCACGCCATAAATATTCCATTTCTACATGAGATAGTTAGAAAATAGAAATGATCATATTGAATATCCAGGACACGTGGAACAATTAAAAATTTTACCAAGGATTTCATTCCACATATGTGGAATGAAATCCTTGGTAAAATTTTTGAACCGCATGTGCACATGTCCTGTCCCATCGTTGTCCTCTGGCGGTTTCATTTACTGGCGGCGGTGATCCAGATAAATTATCCAGATCAAGTATCAGCCCAGCCTTTCCTGAAACCGGTACAGTAATTTTTTTAAAATCCCCTGAACCAAGTACATGTACTTTCAGAATCAGATGGATTTCATACATGATATGATCCAATTACCTTAGCCAGGAAATTAATGATATGGTTTGTATTATTTTGCAGGTAAGGGAATACTTCGCCGATCGGATCTCTTCCTGGAGGGCTCATTCTTTCTGGAATTACCAAATGTTGACGAGATTTTGGGAAGTTAGCCCAAAAACTGTTTCCGGTAAAATAAAATAAAAATCATGCCGACGATGGTAACTAGAACCTCCTCTAGGAGAGAAAAAAACCTTCCAATGCCTATTTTTTATATAAATTATGTAGTTGACGATGTCGATGACGGCTTAGGACAGACCGGTAGCTTCTCTGACATTATGCAACAGGATCGAATCGCAATTCCCAACTCGGCAAGCAAAAAAAGTCAACTTCGGTCAGGAAGGGCTGGAAACATAATGTCAAATCCAAATCCAGCTCCGACATCCAGCATTCTGAAATTTCCTTGACAAATTCTGCTTCCGACGTTGTCTCCGCTTACGCAAGAAATTTGGCAATGTTGGCTGTTGACTGCAAGTTGCGCAGTATTCGACCCCATGAAGCTGATCTCGCGAAGTATTTGTCTCTTCACTTGTTCCGGCAAGGGACAGGAGTTGTTGGAAGGGATCGGTCACGTCCTCAATTATGGGATGAGAACAATTTGCCATACAACAAATACTATTTATGGGAGATTGGACGAGTTCCAAATTAATAGCCTTCGAGCCTTCAAAAGGATTTTGAGTGGGGTAGAAAATTATGTGAGACAGCCATTAGCCATGAATGTTCCATTAAGGTCAGCAGTTGTGCGTTTGTCGAGGGAAGTTCAGAGTACGGTGGCTCCATTTTGGGAGTTGTACTGGTTGTTTGATGACAGGCTAAAAGTGACGGAAGGAAGATTGGTCCTTCCTGGAAAGATACTGGTTGGAGCTCATCCCGGATGTTCCATGGGTGGGTACTCATCTGCATATTTTGATGTGTTGTAATATCAAGGTATCCCTTGGACCTACTTATATTCCGCTTTTGTCCTAGTAGTGGACATTGGCCAGCCAATTTCCAAACTGTTGGAAGGCATCATCAAAGAGCCTTCATGAGCAGATCACATCCTATTCTATTCCTTGTTCACAGCCATATCCAAATATTGATGAGTTCCCCGCAAAGAATGGGTTTGCTGTGTCGCTGTCTGGAATAGACAATGACATGAAAAGGACGAGGAACCGTTGTTTCCTTATGGTTGGAATTGGTAGAAATGACGATGATACAAATAAAGCAAAGTTAATTAATTCGGACTGAAATTCTCTACTAGTTTGATCAATCCTGAAAGAAAACAAAAAACGACGATTTGGGTTACAAGCCTATTATTACTATTATTAAATGAGCATATGGACTAGATCAATTAAAATAGTTTGCTGTATAAACAAACGCAATTACAGGAAAACAATGACAATGGCTAATCCACTCGTTAATTTAAATTAGCACATACATACATACATACAAGCACCTAAGTAGATATTTGACTGGCGCTTCTCTGTCTATGTTTATACTGATTCTGCATTGTCCTTCAAAAACACAGTCATTCATGATCATTGATCATTATCATATCATGAGACAGGGAAAGGTAGGTACGTAAGTATGTTTAGCTCAATTTATTCTCACGTTGCACATTTAGCGTCGACGAGAGTTATGCATGCCGTCATGTCAGAAAAAAAAACATTCCGATGCTAATTGATTTTGAGTGATGATATCGATATCATCAATATCCTCCCCAGTTATTTTGCACATGGAGATGAGGTGCTAAGTGAGGAATTTTAAGAATTGATTCACACCATCTCATATTACAATAAAATGTACAATACCATCATCTTTCTTTTCATCAGAATCATGGCTAGGTAGTTTTGATTTGACTGGCCAATTTGTGATTTGTAATTCTAACAAAAAAAGATATGGCAATCCCTCATTCTCATTTTCATTTTCGTTGGTGTCCAACAGTCTGGTATGGCAAGTTACATGAAATGAAGTGATTTTATTTGAGCATGATTTGGCTTTTTGATCATAATCCCAGTCAAGATCACGGTTTTTTGCACAGAGAAATCCAAAGACAGGATTCTTGGTTGGTGTTGGATCGCGTTTCACATCCAGATGGCTCCAACATGAACATGATCCATTTGTTTTTTGCAATGTTCATGTTCTTGCGGGGGATCTCCTCATCCTCACTTTCCATTTCCATTCTGGGGCCTAGGAAAGAAAGATGAACACATCCACACAAACAGCATCACAGTCAACCTTGTTGGATGAAGAATGGAAAGGAAGGAGAAATGAAAACGACTTGTTTGCTTTCCCCTCTGCCCACATGCCTCATCCCATATCCCATACCATACCACCCAGTATTCTAGAATGGAAGGAAGAAGATAGGAGAACCGAACCGACTAAAGCTGGGATCCAACATTACCCTTTTTTATTCGCTATGAAAGCGTCGGAGTTATTTTGGCGTTACTTCATTCGAGTCAACTACTCGGTATGCAGCACATCCCATCATCTCACCCTGGCTTGGCTAAAGCTAGTCATTCTCATCTCATCTCCGTGGTTGTCCTCGTCAGAGAACATAGAAAGAGCGTCATCAGCTCATATTCATAAGGTGGTGGTGGATTGGCTTGGATTGGATTCGCAAATTGGGAATTTCTCTCTGTTACATGAACATGATTATAACTCTTTAGTCCCCTGGTTTAGTCCTTAGTGATACGATGTAGATTAAATTTGTTGCGTAATTAGATATTTTGTTGGTGAAAAGTGAACAGGATCTTTTAGTGTGTGACAAGGAGCAGTTGGTTGGTGCGTAGGTCAATGGGTGTGTAACCAGTAGAAAATGTTTTTGTCTTGTCTTGTTTTCCCCCGATATCGAATAAAACAATGATGAAACATTTTTGAGGAACCTTTCACCTTGGAATTTTAATGTTTACTCTGCGTCAGGACAGGACAGTGGCGTGACATGGTGTGACAGTTAGTTGTAAATTTTGAAGTGACATTTAAGAGGATTACATACTAGTATAGTGTTCTGCCTGTGCTATTTATAGAAACCATTATACTGTTTTGTGCAGTTGAGAATTTTTAGGATTAAATTTCTCAAATAAAAAAACCTTGATCGATCATAAAAAATTGAACTTTTAAAAAGCTTTCGCAATTCGCAATATCGCCACTTGGTGAAGTGAGGACGAAGACCTTCAATATTCAATATTGACTGGAGTTGCTTAAGAAAGGTAAGAAATTAAAATATATCCATTTCCTTTTTTACAACTCATTCAGCAATAGCATTCAACATAATAGTCTCTTATATGGGCAATTAATGTCAGAGAGTAATGTAATGGATATGGATATGCTATTTTTTCGTGGAATATGATTGCATAAATTGCAAATTTCAATACCACACCATCCCATATCACACCAACTAGCAGGAGGAGGATGTTAACACGATCGTAAAGCATTTCCTCGAACTGAAAAAAAAAGATTAAAAAGGAGTAAAGATATCGATAAATCAATGAACATTTTTATGCTACACGACAAAATGGCTTTTAGATAAGAAAATAGAGAGAGAAATGGCTTGTTTGTGGTTTCTTCAACTGTAGAAAATAATAACAGCTAATTTTAGCCATGTTATGTGCGAATTGAAATTTGAATGGAATTCCCATAAAGATACATAATACATTTACATAAATTTATGATGTCTGGGCTCCGTGTTCTGACTCATGTCGCTGTTATGTCATGTCATGATGTAGTGAAATGTCAAGTCGGGGCAATGTGAGACCATCGTAAAATGGCTTGATTTGGTTGATCTTCCCTTTAATGAGGGAAATGAGGAAAAGTTCACTAAAATCGTTGTCCTTCATGGAAAGTAGATCGGTAGACTTGTGCGGATGCCTATATTTATGCTAAAATGAACTTTTGCAATTATCTCAAGGATATCCCTCCCAAGACATTTCCAGGTTTCTGTCAAATTGGGTAACAGCTAATAAGGAAAAGTCAGTAAAAATCCCAAGTGCAGATGGAACTTGGAGAGGAAAGTTGGTTGCACTTTGCTTGAATTTGGAGTTGGATTAGAAGAGAATCTACAAAAACAACTTATGGCCTGGGCGTAATTTTGTATTATGTAATGGCTACAGTATCAGTTGTTCACACTTCAACTTTAACATCTTGATTCTTGACTTGACCTGAAAGACAATATTTATGCCCAGCCCAAAGCTCAATGTTGATCTAGGAATGACTTGGAAGGGATATCCTAGCATAAATCATTTAGGTATTCTGTTATTCTGTATTGATGTTTTGTCATTATTTATCATCAGTCACAAACACGGAAATGGATTAGTTATTCTGGGGATGTAGATTGTAGATTGTAGATAAATACAGCTGCCTTTTGATTTGCCACATATGAACAGGATCATCATCAACATGATCATGTTGCAAATTGAAATCAGTTATCGCCTTCACCCAAAATATCTAACAAGTAACGACGAACAAGT
>JAQIXQ010000972.1:0-18701 GCA_034700485.1 Pseudosinella alba
ACACTATTTGACTAGTTGAAACTTTCTCCTAACTTACAACAATGGACAGCTACTGACTGCCATCCACCGCACTGTGCAACGGATTAATCATATCCCGACAGAAGCCCACGAAACAAATTTATCTTTATCTGCCAACAACCGCAAATTCTCCTCATGTGTAGTTTACATCATTCCACAGTCAAGTCTCAAGGCCTATGTATATTCCACTATAAAATATGGACAGGCTCCTGAACACATCCGCCAAGATCATTTGTGGATTCTGGGCCAAGCTGATACGAGAAATCAGCTCCAAGCCAAGTTAGAATACCTTACGTGGCTTCCCATTCCAGATGTGGTTTTCCTCTATGTCCAGGACTTCCGGAAAACGTTTTATATTTGCTTAACACCACAGCATAATGGGTTGGTGGAGATCCCGGCAAATATAGAATGGACTCATAGAAACCAGATTAAGGGAAAGTGGATTGATCTCCATCGAAACATGTACATGGCGTACATCCGGCCTATACGACCCGTCCGATCAAGCACGTATAAATATGCAGGTCACCCCGGTCAACTATGCCGACTCTTTGTCCCCAGGGTGGAGGTCCAAGAGGTGTTCTGCAGCCTGCTAATAATTGCCCACAAGCACAATTTCACATATAACTTGTTCTTGGGAACAACTGAAATGCAGTCAGTCGTTTACTTTGCAGTCGTCACGGACCCCCGAAATGTTGAGCTCCACCAGAAAAAGAAAAGTGGTTGGATCCCACATGGATCAAAACATCAAAAATACACCTTCATAACCGTGGTCCGGGACACATCCGACCTGAAAACGGAAACCCGAGTGGGAAGGATTTTGAAGCCTTTTGGGTTGTTAATTTGGCTCATGCTGATCCTCACAACTTTAGTTGTAGCTTCGCTGTTCATTTTCAACACGTGGCCAAGGGATGCAAATAAAAGCTGCCCATCACTTCAGAACGGGGTGAAATCCTTTGGAGAAATCTGGTCATCGTTGACAAGTCTATTAGTGGATCAGGGTGGAACTTTTACAATGGACACCAAAGAGACCCAATCCATCTTAATCGTTACCTGGTGCCTCTGGTCCTTACTGGTCATGCAATTGTCACAACTCTACCAGGGTGACATGTTCTCATCCCTGTCGGTTCAAGTGGAGCCAAATGTCCCCACAAGTTTGGGCCCATTGTTGGAGTCCAACATGGTGATTAGCACCATGCAGCGATAATTAGAAGAGGGTCTCATGTCTCCACACCAACCTCCCCGGGGTAATAAATACCGGCGGTTTGGGTTTGGCGGAGTTTGAAGCCTTCACGAAAATGCAAACTTCTGTTAGCTGGTTCTCGAAAAGGTTGAGGGAGTTCAGTCTCCATGCAATGGAAAGCGGCACGGCCACCGTGAACAAGAGCCAGGAAGTTAATCTCGGTAATCAGTATTCTGTCATCGATACGGAGGAATATACCAGTAATATTGCCACATATTTGGAGGAGCTCAGTTCCGCCTGGATTTCCAAACCAGTTCATGTGCCCCTTTTGGAGTATAGTGATTTTTTTCTTATGTACAGAAACTATGTCTACCCCAGCTTTGTTCGGAGCCTGGCCCAGATAGTTGAGTCTGGCTTGTGGGATCGATGGCGTCACTATCGATTGAAGAAGTATAAGATGGATGGCGTTCTGGAAATATATAATTACTTACATCCAAATCCAAATGTCTCATCATTCAAGGAAGCTATTAAGGTCCAAGGAAGTCCATTGCGGAGGACTTTTTTCCTTCAGATAAGGAAATTCGCGTGTTTGGATGACTGTTCCAAGCGTAAGGATACATTAAGGGATCTGTTTTCATTGATTTCCACTCCAGTTTACTGGGCATTATGAGGTATTGGGTATGAGGTTGGCATCTCATCCACTTTTTCAATACTGTTGGTGGAGTTCTTGTGGTCGTGGGGAATCAGGTTTCGAAACAGGGTTACACTTATAAAATGACATGGAGTGAGGATGTTTCCATGAGACAACAGTTTGACCAGTTTCAAGGAGCATGATTTTTCCCCAAAAACATAACCGTGACCTTAAACCTAAATAAACAACATATGAATGGTGTCATCGTGAAATTTTTAAACATTTACATGCAACACATTTTTTCATAGAGTCCCGTCCTTCCCCATTTCAATACATTTAATACATAGTATATAGTTAAATACTGTCAATGTCAAGCAGATAAATTCGATAGTGCTAATAATTAACTATTTGTAAACATGATGTGAACCCTTTTTAACGAAGTAACAAATAAGTTTATCATATCATATTCCGTATGCAACAAGTGAAATAAAAAGTCTGCAAATGCATGCACCACATCAAGCCAAACCAAACCAGCATCCGAAAAACAGCCACAGCTTTACTTTGTTCAAGTTTCTAACCACATGTTGCTTCTCCTGGCTGCCAATCCTTGATGTGCATTGCATGTTTGTTGACTTGACTGGCATGCTCACTGATTCACTCCCATGCTATTCATCCCATGCTCCCAAAAATATCATTCCGGTACATTTGGTGGTGTGGCAGTGTCTATAATATAAATGTTATTCTCCTGTTGATTTTGGCCTTTTGCAAATTAAATATTTTGAATTAATTTTATTTTTCGTTCATATTTTTCAATTTATCATATCATAATTTACGGGCCTGTATAATTGTAATAATTCAAATTGGAATTTTAATTTAATTCAAATACTATCCCCCCCCCTCCCCGAAAACTCAGTCCTCCAATAACTCAAGGAGTAAAGTAAATTAAATTGGAGAAGAAAAAGAGATGCATCCTCGGGAACAGTTCCTGGTTTTGTTTGAGAAGTTCTTTTGTAAGTTTCTTTTAAATATTTGCAGTTGAGATGGCGTATTTTTTTAAATGATGATTTACTATTATTACACATCAGAATTAAAAGTTATATTCGCTTCCAATTTTATAAAATAATTTTGGGCATTCGTTCGTCCTCCGCTGAATTTGTTTTTAAAGGTGGAGGAGAATGGGTGATACTCTATACGTGGGAGGTAAACGCTACGGTCCCAGACTTCATGACCGCTGTAACCCCTATGACCGCTACCGTTTGCAAATATTTCGCGGAAGGGATTGTGAATGCCCAGAATGCCGGGTAATTAGAATCAGGACTTGTACTGAATACAGTCACACCAGTTATTTCCGATGAAGTTACTCTTTTGCATGAAACGGGAATTATGGCGAAAAGAGAAATAGTTAAATATATTAAATGTCGGTTTTTTTTCTAGCCATACAGTCACGCTCCCCAGAGCACTTATCTTTTTCGAGCTCCCAGAAGCATTCTCTGATAACCAGCTTTATGTGGAGGTGAACAAGAAGGTCGTGGATTATTTGTTGGAAATATTATCAGAGCCCTTCATTGAAATTCGGATTGTCCGAGAGGATACGGTTGAGGGGGAAGAAAAAGCGGACTTATTGGTTTTGGAGAGGAGTATTCCTCTGTCAGGTAAATAAATAATAATAAAATATAAGGGGTGCAAAGTTATATCATACAGATTTGAAAATTTCGAAATAATTATTAGATATGCTCACCATGGAAATGGAGGATCTTTGCGCAGTATTAATCCCGTTTGAAAATGACTTCGACGAAGAAACCTCTCTCATATGTAGGATTAAGCTTGGATGGCGAGAGCCACCAGAGTGTGTCCAAATGTGCACCAAGTCATTCATGGAGAACTTGTTCCAGGATGAGTCCTCCAAAGACTTGACCATCCTCGCGGGGAACGGGGCAGAGGTCAAGTGTCACCAACTGATTTTTGCAGCCCACACCCCAGCATTTTCCGCGATGTTCAAGACGGGGATGAAGGAAGCCCAATCCAAAAGGGTCGAGATGAAGGAGAACTCTGAGGAGGGGATTCGGCACCTAGTTCATTATTTGTATGGGTTGGAGGTGGCCATTGGCGACATGGCCTGTGATATTGCTTTCGAGCTTTTTGAGACAGCTCATAAATATGGGCTAAGTCAGTTGGAAGGATCGCTTCTGAAGTTATTCCTGGAACAGGATATGAAGTGGTTCACCCCGTACGTTGTCCTGGAAATGTATTTCTACGCGAGGAATTTGGAGGTGCTCGAAAAGCTGCGGGGGCACTCTCTATCTCTGATGGCGAGGTAATGATAATCACGTTGCTTAGATTTATATTGGGTCTGCTTACATGGGGAAGTTATGTTATTGAGTAAAATATGGTTCTAATTTCTAATTTAATTACTTGTTACAGCATGCCTACCGAGGAATTACGCTCTTGTGATGTATTTAAGAAGCTGGACAGGGAGGAGGCGGTGGATGTCTTGCTGAAACTGGTGGACTACGTGTGCCAAGCGATGAAGAAGCTCAATGTAGAAGGTGCTCAGAATTAATTATAAGGGTTTGCCACATGAGCATTCAAAATTAATTTATGGAAGGTTTAGAAGGTTAACCTGAAGACTGAATTATTTGAAATATTTTCTGTGTTCTTGTCAACACTCAAATAATAATTAGTTCCATAATTTCCTGTGATTTTCAGTTTTTGCTAAAGTACAGTAATGAAAGTGATGAAATGAGATAATCATATCACCAATCATGTCAGCAGACAATATCTCAATCAATTTAAGCGTCTATTTTTGTATTTTCGAATATAATCTATGTAAGCATGTAAGCATCGCATGTGTGTATCTACCTTCGAACATTACTCGTAAGCAATAAACTGCAATAAAGTAATTTGTGTATAATTAATAATTAGCGAATAATAATTCACATTTATTGCCGTAATAATTTATGTATTGGGTGCTTACTGATTATTTTGATTTAATGTCGGCATTTATATGAAAACGTTTATAGATAGCCATAAAGTTTGTGCAAATATGCAGTAGATGCCAAAATAAAAAAAAAATAGTTAATTTCACGTATCTATATATATCCCGTGTGCCATAATTAATTAATAGTTACATTTACTTGCGGTTGCTTTTCAAGGACGTTATAAAAGTTCCAATATTTTTCGTAAATTGCATATTTTTTTAAATCCAATTTCTATTATATTGTGCAATTTGTTGGCGAATTTGCCAATTTGCAGAAATATTTTTCAATATTTGCATGCAACACATTTTTTCATAAAGAGTCCAATCCTTACCCATTTCAATACATCAATACATATTAAATACTGTCAAGAAGATAAATGGACGACATGCTAATATTCCTGATCAGTACTGAATAGTACTGATGATGATGATATTCCAATAGTGCGAATCTTTTTTAGCCAAGCAACAAATAAGCTTATCATATCATCGCATCATAATTATTCCGTATGCAACAAGTGAAATAAATAGTCGGCAAATGCATGCACCACACCAAGCCAAACCAAACCCAGCATCAGCATCAATAGAACAGCCTCATATTTTCTTTGTTCATTTTTCTAACCACATGTTGCTTCTTCTGGCTGCTCATCCTTGTTGTGCTTTGCATGAGCCCGTTTGTGGACTTGGAAAATGTCTTGATTCACTACCATGCTATTCATCCATCACATCACAATAATATCATTCCGGTCTGGCTCATTTGTTGGTGAATGGTGATGCATATCTATTGTCTATTGTAAATGTTATTCTTCTGTTGTGTTTTAGTTTTTTTTTGCGTAATTAATTTTAAAACAAACTTGGGAAAAATTATATCCCTTTTCAATTTTCTTTAGCTAGAGAGATAATATCGCTGATCAAGAATTTCTTGCATTTGATTTACCCGTTTCATAATTTATCAAATCATTCACATCATATAATTGCGGGGCTGAATAATACAAATATTTCAAATTGGACTTCTAATTTAATTCAAATATCATCCCTTCCACGACCCCTCCCCCTCCCAAGTTCCCACCAACTCTATCCCCTAGGGAGTAAAACAACTTGGAGGAGAAGATGCATCCACGGGAACGGTCCCTGGTTTTGTTTGAGGAGTACGGCTTTTGTAAGTTGTTGCTAGAATGTTAGCATTTACAATTAGGATGGAGTAGTTTAAAACTGATAAATATTATTTAATATTTTAATACACGTCAGTATTAAAATTATTCTCCAAATCAGTATAATTATTTTGTTCTCTCTCTCTCTCTCCAATTTTGACAGGTGCTGGGGATGAGGTGGCAATCTTCACTTGGGAGGCTAACAATACTCTCCCCGATGGGTCGTCAGTTAGCCCGATGACCGCAGCCGTTTGCAAATATTTTGGGGAAGGGATTGTGAATGCCGGGTAATTAAGACTTGCACTTTTGCACTGAATTGTGCCAACAATTATATCTGATGAATAATCTTTTTTGCATGGAATAGCAACTTTTGGCGAAAAGCAATATTTTTAATTTGCTATTCTAATTTGCTTTCTATTTTTTTTTCATGTAGCACTGTCTTGGTCACGCTCCCCGCCGCATTCTCTGATAACCGGCTTTGTGTTGAGGTGAACAAGAAGGTCGTGAAATATTTATTGGAAATATTATCAGAGCCTTTCATTGAAATTCGGATTGCCAGGGAGGAAGTGGTTGAGGGGGAGGAGGATCCCGCGGATTTATTGGTTTGGAGAGACGCCTACCACTTCCAGGTAAAGTGATTTTCTTTCAAATCAAAAAGGTGCAATGTTGATATTGCTGGGACCATATACGTTTAAACTAATAATTTTATTTGTAAATTTTAGATATGCTCATTGAAGAAGGGGTGGATCACTGTGCAACAGTTATCCCATTTGCTAATGGCTTTGACGAGGATACATCTCTCGTCTGCAGGATTAAACTTGGGTGGCGAGATCCACCAAGGAAGGTCCAAATGTGCTCCAAGTCCTTCATGGAGAACTTGTTTGAGGATGAGTCATCCAAGGACTTGACCATCATCGGGGGGGATGGGGGAGAGGTGAAGTGCCACCAACTGATTTTTGCAGCCCACACCCCAGCATTTTCCGCGATGCTCTCTGCCGGGATGAAGGAAGCCAATTCCAAGAGGGTCGAGATGAGGGAAAACTCGGAGGAAGGGATTCAACAATTAGTTCGGTTCTTTTATGGCTTGGAACTGGCCATTGGGGACATGACCTGTGATATTGCCCTTGAGCTCTTTGAGACAGCCCATAAGTATGGGCTAAGTCAGTTGGAGGGTGCAATACTGGAGTTGTTCATGGAACAGGATATGAAGTGGTTCACCCCGAATGTGGTCCTGGAAATGTATTTCTTCGTGAGGAATTTGGATGTGCTCGAGAAGCTGCGGGAACACGCTCTGTCTCTTATGGCGAGGTAATAACAATAATTAATTATTGAGATTTTTGTGAATTAATACATGAAAATTGGTATAATTATTATTGGGATAATCTAAAATCAATTATTTTTACAGCACCCCTACAAACGAATTACGCTCTTGTGATGTATTTAAGAAACTGGACAGGGAGGAGGCCGTGGACGTCTCTATGAAACTGGTGGATTACGTGTGCCAAGCGACAAAGAATCTAAAATTAGGAGGTGCTCAGAAGTAAATGGAAGTCTTTCACATATTCTAAATTCAAAGTTAATTTGTGGCATGCCCGTTTGTGGACTGAATAGCTTAATATTATATTATATTCCTATTACTTATGTAAATAAATAATTACATCATTATTGTCTTCGTAATGTTCAGTTTTTGTTAGAATATAGTGAAAGGAATTAGATTAATCATAAGCATTATATACAATCAAAATAAGTGTCTCTTTTTGTATTTTGAAATATCGTGCAAGCAATAAACTGTGCTAAAGTAAATTATAACTATTACCAAAGTATCAGTGAGTAACAATTCAAGTTTATTATCATAATTTACCTATTAGATGTTTGCTGATTAATGTTTAATGCATTAATGTCGGTTATTATTATATAAGCATAAAGACAATATTTGGGTATAGTAATCATGTTACAGAGTCTTTGTAAATGCATTACATTTTTGCATATTATGGTGATGCCATAATAGGAACCGTTGTTAAGTATTTTCCATAATTTCCATATTTTCCATTTAAGTATATTCCATAACTATTTAGTTTAGTTATTATAGTTGCCATTATAGTGGTCGGGTTTCAAGGACGTTTCAAATGATATGTTCCATCTTCAAATATATTTGTCTTAGTCCAATAAGATCTGGCCATTAATCGATTCATTATTTCTAACTTCGACCTATACGGATAATGCAAACTCATAATAACTTAAAATTTAAGAATTAAAAAATACCGATACTTCCCCAATTCATCTCCACCAATTACTCAGTGTCGTAGTAAGCAGTACACGATATTATCAGACTTTGTTATTCCGTAGTCATGCATTGTTATAACAGAGCTAGATAATTAATCGAATAACTTTTAAAATATACATTTAAATGTCCAGTCCAGTTACTTCTTCTAATTTACCAAGTCATGTGCTGTCACATAGAATCTCGTCTCTGCAATGCAGTCTTTTTCTTACACCGTCAGTCCAACTTCTTCTCCAGTGCCTTCGACTTCCTCTTGTTGAGGACGCTGTCATAGAACAGCTTTCCAAACAGGACCAGGAAGCTGGCATAGACCCAGCCGAATAGCTGGATACTCAGGGGATATCTCACACAGTCATATCCCGATTCTAAATGAAATGAAACAAGAGGTATGGACAAGGACAATGATTGAATATAAGTAGACAGGGGTTTCCCCTCCTCCTCCTCTGATCGTGAATAATTCTTAGCCGGCAAGGCGTTTACGGTGATAGTAGGCGGACAGTAGTCCAACCCCCAGGCCAACGATCATTTGGGCCACTTCCAGAGAATTGATGACATTTGCCACCCAGCTTGGGAGCTGGTAGCCCAGCGCCTTCAGGGTGAAGTATGGGTAGATGAGGGAGTGGACACCGAAGTTGAGGACGGTGAACCATCTACCGATGGGCTCCGCCAGTGGGGCTGTCATGACAAATGTCAAAGGAAATAGTTAGAGATATATTTTCAACTTGAATATAATTGTGGGGTAACTTGAACCATCTTACCCAGAATCCAAACGGTTGTCATCGTCACTACATGATGGTACCAATGCAGGAACGGCAGCGGCTTCTTTCTCAGCACAATGAAGATGGTGTCCCCCAACTCCCAAAATTTGCTGAAGACGAACATCAACAGCCAAAATATAAATGGGATGTCCCCACTCTTTTTGGCACATATGCTGGTATAGAATCCGCCCGGACTCCACAGGACGTGGAGGAGTCCAGGCAAGGTTCGGATGAACCCCAAGATGGAGAAGACCCCCAAGCACAGACTCCACCTGAATAAAGGCCTTCTCAGCTCATAAGCTGGTCTGTTCCTCATCCACCGCCGGAGAGCGTAAAGGGTCAGGATATAAAGGCCACCGGCGTAGAATGCCATGCGCCAGTTTTCCTCCACGACCCCCTTCCAGTAGACGGGGTCGTGGATCTCCTCGAAAGAAAAGTGGAAGGGGGCTTGGTCCTCCTCGATGAACTCCCAGCCCAGGGGTCGGGCACTTAATACTTTTTCCATAATTGGAAAATTATGAAGGGGAAGTTATGTCGAAAATGGAAATTTATTTTACTATTTCATTTTCCATGACGGACGACATAAATAAACGACGACTCTGACAGCGTAGTCCTCAACCCTTACTGAACCCATTTTCATACAAAAATCATTTTATTTCTTTGACTACCAATCAATGGAGGAAGTCATGACATGACGACATGTCATGGGGGTGGCAAGGACTTCACCTGACGTCATTCAATTTGCAAATAAAAAATTCATTAAGTTACTTATATGTTTTATCGTACATCAACTCAGCTCAGGTCAACTAAATGAATTAGATTGTGCATCCATATGAATTAAGTCCTTTTTATATATCTCACCATCCCGTAAACCTACAGCAACGAAACAGGACATGACACTCAACCGGTGATTATCACCATTCTTTTCAAACAGAGAGTGTGCAAAATTGAGCCTTGCCAACAATTAATACAGGTTTATCCATTGTTGTCTACTAATACTATTGTGTGAGAACTAATTTTAAAATTATTACACCCTGATAAAAATGATTAGGCCGGAGCGTGATCCAAAACTTTTACATGCATACATTTTTTGCTATAGAAGCGGATAATTTTTTTTTTAATTTTTATTAAAATTGCAAATAAATTTGCTATAAAAATCCACTTTGAGCCAAGCGAGTCAAAATAGCTCTCATGCTATAATAATAATTAATCATATTATTATCTGAAAATAAGTGCGAGTTATTAATAGCTCATATCTGATCTAATGTAAAATGCTAGACTTGAGCTGAGCTATATGGCCGGTTTTGGATAGCTTCTATAAGGGAAGGGGTGTGTGAGCGTGGGAGTTTTGTCCAAATTATTCACATCATTCTGAAGAGGCAAAGAAGAAGACAATGTTTTGTCATTCATGGCATGACACTTGATTTGATGATTTGGATATTATAACAATGCACACAAATGACTGAGGTGAAATAGTAAGAGTTTTTGTATTAATTTTGCTATAATAATTAATTGCATTTCTGATCAAATCATGGATTCTTTTCAGCCAAGAAAATAAACCATTTTACCATTTATATTCTGTTCATATTATTTTTTAAATGCATGCAGACTTCTTCATATCTTTCTCAAAAGTAGCTGGAATAATTAAAACAACCACCGACAAAATTAATTGTCGGTGTTTGTTTTAAACCTAATATCTATGTAAATCCAGGTATGACATTTTGTTCGTTTTTTATTTAATTTCCAATGTCGGTTTCCATTTCCCTACATACGTAACTATTATTAAAACAGAGATGAAATCGGAACATAGTTTAATTAAGTCTCTTGGTAAAATTACTCCTGACATTATCAGATTTAACTACCCATGAGCTCACACGTGTTACCTGAGGACTGCTTTTGAGCTATGAGAAAAGTTTTTCATATGAAAAAACAAGCCAACTCAGAAATTAAATATGACATATTGTCCACATGGATAATTTTTAATTTGGCTTACGACAGTCACTCTGGGACGTTGCGTTGGCATAGCAGGATCTGACCTCATGGCATGGACCGAGGTGATGTCAAACCCAACTAGGCGTGAATTTTAGGCATGACTTGGGACATTGACCTGGAATGAATTTTCGTGGACTGTGAAAAATAACATGATGCCGAAATTCCGACTATTTTCATTTATTTAGAATTTGTAAATCATGCGAAGAGAAACTTCCTAGTTATTGCTCTGAAACTGAAACATATTATACAACATTTTTGTCATATTACCTAATATATAAATTGGTCAAACGATTTGCACCCAAATTGAACTCGTGGCAAGAAAAATGAGAGAGAATGAAGGTCCCACAATGGTCCATGTATGCATGGTGGTCATGATTGTTGGCTTGCTCCTTTTCATATTTGGATGGATTATTTGTGATCGTCATAACCTCATTGACCGACTGAAGGGTTACCTGCACCGAAATCAAATTGATGAGAAGCAATTTGCGGTGGCAAGAATTTCAGGTATTTAATAAATTCATTACATGAACAGTTAATTTATAATTCATAATTCGGGTAATTTATTTGCACAGTTTTATGAAATGGTTGGCATGATTTAGCATATTATAATGCCAAGTGATTTTGAAATAGGGATTCATGGACTAGGAAATGAAATGGTCGACCTGGAGGATGAAAATTGGGAGCCAAATGTCCGGGGATGGCTATAATCACTTCATATTACAAATATGAATACATATTTACTTATAATTTTTAAACCACTAATTTAATTTTCCCGTTTTATTGAGACTTTAAATTGAAGATTTGAGGATAAATTTGAGATAAATCATGCATGACAATTATATTTTGTTAGCAGGAGTAGGACTCCCGTAATATAATTCGGTTTGCAATATTTTCTAAAAAGAAAAATTATTCATGTCAAAATAGCAGACAAAATTGTTCCCCACTCAACGTCATTTCCAGAAATTATTAATCTATATTCATCATCTTCGTCAAATCACCTTTTAAATGGAAATATACTAACTGGGATGGGAAATGACAGACAGCAGTCCCATCATAAATTTCACAACTACCGAGTACGCATTACCTATTATGCCAGGTATATCATATTGTCATTTGCAAAGGATTATGTCAGATTAGATAAGGATGAGGCTCGCATTTGCCGTATCATCCTAAAATACCGATCAAAATGTTTGCAAATTTAATATGTAGGAATTTGTGAACGCACGCTGCGTCGGCAGCTCACCTACCAATTAATGAATATGGATTACTTTGGAAAGTTGTGCACTCCGAATTTTCCCATAATATATCATTAAATATGCAGTAATGGACAGCTCGTAATATTAAAGTAGTTTTCATTGTCACTCATAGCATCAGTTTTTGTGAGCGATAGTGACATGATGAGGATTATGTAAGTCGCCTCCTCCCTGTCACTTATATTTTTGGGCCGCTTCTACCTGACCATCCTCAAAAAGGAGGAAGTGGGGCACCGTGAGATTTCTTATATAAAAAACTATGACGTCCAGGTTGATAAATAAAAGAGACGATGAAGCCATTCTTAAATTAGGCACCAGTGGGGACGGTTACAAAATCATGATAACGAAATTATTGGCTGTGCTTGGTTTCCAGAACTGGCTGGATGCATCTAGTATTAATTGACTTTGACCGTGACTTATAAAAAAGTCAAACCCTCTAGCTTGATAATTTCGTAAATTGTGTCTCCAGCCGATTCCATCTATTTCTACTAAATCAATTTATGAATATTTAATTGTCGCTTTAATCCTACTGTGTGCAGCTCTATTTGATTTAGCAGTAACACTGAAATAGTGGAATATTACTTCTATACACCTTGGATTATTATATACCTTTGGACGACAAATTTATAGCCAATTTCCTTCCCCTTAACGGACAACAGAGCAAAAAACAAATATCCATATATACATAATTTAATTCCACGGCCGATACGGGTGAGTGGACATAAGAAAGGATAAATATAAAATGAAACATCTAACCAATCAAAGTGATATCAAGATTTTTTTAAAATATATATTTTAGTTATACGTCGGTCAGTTTCAAATTGCATAAGACTCATATATTTGTATCAATACAAATTTCTCACCAATATCATCAATTCTGCCAGCAAGAGCCAGAAGTTTCCATAAACTTGGATAATGGCAAGAAATATATGACATTAGTTCATTTCCAAATGTGACTTTGACCTCTTGATAAAAGGAAGGAATCTGATTCGACTGACATTAAAATGGCAACAAAAAAGGCTGCATTCGAAATCGTCCAATTTATCACCAACACCTGTAACAATTTGGGACTGGGTTCCTTTCGAATTCTAAACCTTCACCAAGCAGTTGTAGCGCAGTGCCCCAATACTCCCAAGAGGATCTGGTTATGTGTCGTCTGCATCTCCATTGTGACCTTGTCAGTGACGGAAATTCATTATTCAAAAAAGTAATTGGATAGTCATTCGTTAACAGTGGTGATCTTCCATAGCTTCCTCGCAATTTTCCAAAGTGGGGTCACCGTCTACCTGACAGCTCTATATTACCTTCCGGAGAACTTCTCAAATGTGCTCAATATTCTTCTGTTTGAATATGAAAGAGAAATGACCAGGTCGCCGATTTCTCGGTCCTTCTCCGCATATGGTTGGGTTATGCCTCTCATCCTGATGCTGACCATTCCCCACATGATAATCGCTTGTTTGGGAATTCCGACCCTGGTCATGTTCAATCCTTGTCTCTACCCTTGGTTATTGGCAGGATGTCATCAAAGTGGATGGAGAATATTATTTCATTTTGGAATATTTGTGATTGAATTTATTTGCATGTTGCCAGCAGGACTAATTCCCGCACATGCCTTTGGAGTGTGTCTCCTCTGCATTCATAAACTGCAAGTTGAGTTACACTATCTGCAAGTGAAACTGAAATTGAAGGCATCCAGTTCAAATTCCCGTCATGGAAGTCTTCAATTTGCCATATCATATCGGAAGCTGCAACCTGAACGATTGCTTACAACAAGTTATATTACCTATTAGCCAATTTTGTGGGGGAATGTCAACAATAGTCCTACTCTATCCAATCATAGCATATGGACATCTATTTAGCCGGCTAGTAATAGCTGGGTTGTATCTGCTCGGAGATTATTCCTTAAATCTCAAAGTAACTCTGGTAGTTGGACGAGAAAGTTTTTAAAGTCAAGATAAGCCAATCGCTATCGGAATTGGCCCTTTCCATAAATTGGACAGAGGGAGGGGACCAGCACTGGCAAAGTTTTGCTTGCAGAGGACATTTTTCTTTGTTGTAAAATCCAAGACAGGGAAAGTTTCAAGATAAATATTTTCCGAATATTGTTGGACGACGGACGTTTACTGTCCTGTCCTCTAATATAATTATTAATATACAAATCTTAATATTATAAAAATTTATAAGTTTTATCCTTTGTTGTTCATGTTGCCCACAAAAGTTAATAGTAAATGTGGTGTTGGGATGGTCATTAAAAATTAACACTTTGTTTCGTTGATCATATCAAATATATTCTGAAATTAAAGAGTTCTATTGACCGCTCAAATCGTGAACTGATAATGCCATTGAATAGTCTACATGGTTGCGCATTACTTGATCCACCACAAGTTACATTCGACAAGTAAATTTTACTTGATATTTTTTCATGTTTCACTTTCATCTCAACATGGCTTTTTTAAGATATTCTATTCATCAAGCATGCATATGTATATTCAATATTGTAAGACTAAAATAAGTCATAAGAATCAATGTATGAAATTATACCCTTATTAGTACAGTAAAGTAATTTGACCGATAAACAAATGGGTTCAAATATCACACCAATAGAGCATCATATCGCCTAACTAATTGTAAGTGAGAAACATACATAATTCCTGATCGCTTGAACGTTAAAATGATGATATCGGACGGTCAAGCCAGTCTTCTACTTCATTCCATTTTCCCATGTGCCCCTGATCTGAGAAAAAAAATAATGAGTCAACAAAATTAGCAAGATAGTTATTGAATTACTGAATTAGTTTATAATTTAAATGGACATTTTAGTCGAACTTACTTTTCGTCATTAGATACGCCAAATAATGCATCATTATCGGATTGTTTTGCAGATGCTGGGGGAGACGTTGCGGAAATAGCTCCGCGTGTTGTTGAGCAGAGGTGAAGGCTGCAGGGCCTGAGGGAATGTTATCAAAACATTGAGAGGCTGTTGCCAGTGTAGAGGACTCTTGATTATCATAACGATTGTGGCTGATAGTGTCCGCTACTGGACTTGGATTACCCCATTGACGTTTTAATTGTACAACCACTGTAAATAGGTGAACATGCATGACATAAACAAAATTTATTGTTCCAAAACAAACAATCAACCTATTAATATCCGTAATGCAACATATGAGGAAAACTGACCTAGCATCCGCTTTCTTGTAGATTTACTGTAAGTTTTCGTCACTGGACGTCCGGGGAAACAGTATTCAGTAGCTGGTTTGCCAGGAATCCCAACCGAGTTTTGTTGATTCGAGTAAGCATTGGATTTTTGCTTTGGTTTCGTTTTGGGAAACATGTTCTGAAATCCGCATTCAATTACATCAATTTCTGGTGGCATGAGTGGGTGTGTTACAGAAGCAAGTACTCCATCCAACTGAGGCTCGGATTTAATGGAGTTACAGCTAGGGTCGTCTGTGATTGATTGTGGTTCTTCAAGGTTAATCAAATCGTTCGATTCCGGGACCTCTAGTTCGGACTGCATCTTATCCAACTGACCTTGGTTGTTTCGACTAACACCATTATCCTTTGCAGTACGACCCAACTTCCTAGGCCTCCCTTTTGGCCTTTTCACCGGATTATCAAAAATTTGCTGGATACCCTCTCGTTTTGATGTTTTCATTTTTGTTTGTGGAGGAACATGGGCATCTTGCAATGTCAAGTATGCAGGTCGTCTCATTCGTGGGGGAATAGTCGACATCTTGTCATCCGGTTCACCATTGTCGTCATCACTGTCACTGTCCAAACTGATTATGTCGGGTGTCCCTGATGGACATGAACGCGCTTTCCCAGGCTTATTATCCTGCATCGTGTCCCTTGTATACTGGATCATTTTGAGATAGGTCATAGGTCGATTTTGCAGGGCATTTGATGGTTGTTTTGCAACCGCAAACGGAGGAGGACGAAGGGTTGAGGCTACACTGGTTGCAAAGCGGTTCTCTTTGCCCTTTTTATTCAGCAAGTCTAAAATGGCAGCACGCTTGTTGGACGCTTCCGGTGGCCTGGGTGACGACGGCTTTTCAACGAGAACTTCAATATCAGAATCTGCACCTTACTCATCATCATTGGGAGCAATGTCTTCCGGAATGGGCTGGATGCCCGAGTCCGACCCATTATCATCTTCACATTAGCACATTGGCAACATTAGCGTCCGTACCAGAGGCCTTTTCATTGTCATTTTCATTATTATCACAACTATGTTCAGCGTCCCAGTCCCCATCGGATCCCTCCACAGTATCATCAATGTCGACAATGGGCCACACCGGCTCATGAACTTTAACTATGTTAATCTCAACGTCATCCACATTCGGATTCATCGATGACCTTTGACACACCGTCCAGGTGGCCAGGCTTTTGTAGTTTATTTACTTATCTGATATGAGTTGAGAAACTAACGACATTCAACAATCAATCCAAAATTATCTCATCCTTCTTAATAATGTTAACAATCAATAACAATACACCTCACCATTAACAAACTAACGCTAACTTCCCTTCACTCCAAAAAAATCACAAATTGCTCATTCATTTATTGATATTTGCTGTCAGGACTCCTGACTCAGGAGTCAGGAGGCTACTTGTAAATATATAGGTAAGTATAATTCGCAGTTAAAAACACCAACAATCCAATCCGCTTTTTCCTAACTGTTAGCTATAATTTAACAACAAATCTATTTAATTTTTAAAAATTTTAACAAAGAGACTGTCGGGGCCAACATAGCTCTACCAATTAAAAAATAAAAACGCTATTAATTCAACAATGATTTGTAACAATATTGACTATTGACACTATGTACGTTACTTGCAAGTTAATTCCCACATTCAACAAGTATTTGAATGTTTAGGTTTTTGTCTTATTTAAAGACTAGTAGCCGGTGTCAACTCCGTTGACCTTTGACCCCTCTCCCGGGGCCGGATGCATAATCTAGACGCCACCAAGCCACTTTTTAAAAAAGCAAAAAAAAATTTGCCCAGCCCTGGATTCGATCTCGTGTGCGTAACGTAACGTAACCTTAGCCAATGGACTATGCTAGCCATTGACTTAGAAGGAGAAGGAAAGAAGTCGTACTTATTGTAACCATAGGCAGAATTTTTTTTTGCCATCATCTCATTTGAGTTTTTTTATATAGATAGATTTTTGGGTTTGCTTTGCTGTTTACATTTTGTTGAACTGCTACATGCAGGAGAGACTGTAAAAAACAAAAGTGCATTGAATTGAGGAAGCGGCAAGGCCAAAGCAAAGCACCAACCAACTACCAACGTCTCCCAATAGTATATAATAGATGCATGGAGATTCCCCATTGCATTGGAGAAGTGTTGCAAGTACTTACCAAGCTTGTGAAAAACGAACAAAGACAGAAATGAATGAAGGCATGAAATGATGCATAACTGCGTGTAACGCATTTTTTATATTGGTATTTAGCTAAAATTTATCTAACATTTAATGTCTCTTTATAATTAATTAAGTTGCCATATATGAGTGGTTAAGTTGTCAAAGTTCAAAGTTCAAACTTCTACACTAAGCCACTTTAATGGGCATTGAGATTTATGAAAGACGGAGATAAATTAACACAAATTAATAAAAGTTTTTTTATACGTTTTGTTTCTCATATCTAACGCTAAAAGGCAAGCCCAAATTAAACTTTATTAAACTAAGAAACACATTCAAGTGTTCACTAACAACAATAATATAGTATTATCCATAACGAAAATAACTCTATTATGGCCAGCTAAAAGGAAAATATAATTAACTAATTAAATTGAAATATCCACAAGAGCAGGGATTGTAGTTAACTCAGAATTCATCCAAGTCAATTAAAATATAAGATGGCATGTCATAAATTATCAGGGATAGAGGGTAGCTTGTACGGGGCAAAACACGATACTCTATGCCGGTTTCTCCACTCTTGCAATAAATCGGCTTTGGTGTTGCCACCGGCACTTGTCGTGATTATTACGATAAGATTTGAGGATCCCTTCTAACAGTTATCCTGGTCATTCTGGTAATTTTACAAGTGATGGAACTGGAAAATTATCACAAGCGCAATTTAATTTTTTAGCAAATTTCTGTCAGTCTTAAAAGTACCGTTGGAACAGGGTAATCCATTTTCTCCCAAAATAATGACAAGCTCTAAAATAAAAGTCGTAGCGGGAAGCATCCTCCTGATGGGAATAGTGCTTAGCAACGGTTACAAGAACATGAATGTCTACAAAATGATCCTCCCGAGGAAGCCCCTTCCATACGAGCATTTCCAGGAACTGTTGGATGATGACTTTACGATCTATTCTGAGTCTGCTGATTTCTACCCCGGAAACATCTTTCGGTATCGGGAACACCCAATCATATGAACAGCATGCACTTCGAGTCAACAGCATTGAATTCCGACAGGTCTTTATCGAGTCGGGGGTGTTAAAACCTTGGAACATG
>JAQIXQ010000973.1:0-18697 GCA_034700485.1 Pseudosinella alba
TAAATCCCGTCAAGCATATAGCATAGTGTGCATATAGTAGTCATATAGAGGAGCATGTGGTAGCTTTGGTATAGGCACATGCATGGTGTGGTGTTGGTAGAGGATACACTTCGCTTGATCATCCCAATAAGAGATATGATTGCATATGATTATTTCCTTCAAGTTCAAGTCGGAAAATTATGCAGATGGCATTAATTGAAATGGGATAAACATTTCGATTCGAGCATTGCTCATATTTTTCTTCTTTACGTAGTTTTTCTTCCATCGACATTTAATGTCGAATGGAATAATTTTTATACATTTTTAGTGGAGGTCATAGACATGATGATGATATTGATGATAATGTATGAATGGATATGAAGTTGGAGATGTTCTCATTGTTGATTATGGAGGAGGAGGGTGGAAATAAAATGTTCTAAAGTTCACCATCTAATTAAATATGCAGGAAAATGATTCGAGTCGCAACTGTCTGGACTAATCATCACCATTTATGCATTTCATTTAATTTTAAAATGCATTATCATTTATGGAGGGCTTTGACTTGTGACAAATCAAACCCCAACCAAGTCATTCAACAAAATATCTCATCCATTCCATTTTTCTCTTCAATTGTAATTTGTCGTTTCATCGTTGAGCAGGGAGCTCACCCATCTTCTTAGGTTAGATTCCAAGTGTACATAGTACCAAAAAAGTTTTTTTAAATAAATATATTTTCATGGGATATTGGGAAATTGTGGAGATAGTGCTATTGTGCCGTAGGGGAATATTTCCTAAAGTAGTTTCTTTTTCCTCCTCTTGTGTGTAGGTGTCCGTAAGGGCTTTTCTTAATTGTTCCACAAGGAAAATAAAAGTGTGCGCAAGCACTATCGGTAAGACAATCCCATAAATAAAATATGTTTTTTGTCATGTAATGAATCTGTTGGGCCAGTGGTGATAGTTCTTTTTGTTTCTAATTTGGAATTCTTCTCATTTTTTTAAATTGTTAGTTGGAAGGTTTGTGGCAGAATCCAATCCATCATCAATCCCTTTTCGTCCAATTCATTTGGAGGGGGAGGGTTAGTATGAGAATCGGGGGACGGCCACATACAGTGGTATCGAACCTGGTTCTCCAACGAACACTACCTTCTTCCGGTGTACACTACCCACCGGAAGATCGTTGTGCAACTGCATCCTAGGTGCTAAAATTAAATTGTAATCATAATAGGGAACTTTACTTGTTTAAGTATGGAAATCGGTAACATCATAGCATTTTGATATGGCCAATTGCATAGTAGGGGTATATTGAGAATACTAAGATACCGATGTAAAAATAAATATAAATTCCCTAAACATAAGTACCTTGAAATATCAAATTAAAAATTAAGATCAATTTCCATTCCAATCAAGATTTTAATTTCTTTTCATTTCAATAAATACAAAAAGCCTCTGTACTAGTGCTACAGAATCTGTAGGTAGTGCTGGCATGCCAGAATTGAACAAAAATGAAAAAGTAAATCGGATTTCATGCAGGGGGAAGAGAAAATCTAATTTTTATTAAGATAACATCATAAAATAAATAGTGGAATATTAAAATCTAAAACTCTAGTTAATAACTTTGCATGAAAACTATATAATTGCTGGCTAAAGAATATAATTACCATAACCATAAGAATTTAATTAGATAACCGTTGTTACAATTATTATAACCGCTGATAATTAATAGCAACACTAATAGTAAAATGAGTACAATAAATGTATGCAACAGAGTAACCAGAGAAGAAATAGAACATTCAGAATGTCATTTTCGCATCCGACAGGAGCAGGTTGGGTTTGGGCTTCGGTGACCTTCGACCTTTGGGAAGAACTTTTGGGAAGAATTTATATGAAGTTTTTATTAAGGACAGTTTCAAATTTATTGTTCACTGGTTATCATCAAATTAATGGGGTTTTACATTTCTTATAAAATTGTTTGAAATTGTTTTATCCCATTCGTATCGGTGCTCAGAGCGCAAACAGGCCCCATTTAATAATATTCTGATCCTACGCACGGTTTAAAAAAAATGTGCATGTTGAGTTTATGTAATTTGATGATCCATTAAGTTTCCACGTTGACATGAGAAATGATGATGACGAGTGTTAGTCCCTGGATAGTAGTTTTTTTTATCAAGGTATGTTGTTTGCAATTCGAGGTAAAACAACTGCATTGTACATTGATTGAGAAACAGTTATGGAAATGAGCAATTATAGTTTAATTTATTATCAGTATAAATACGAGAAGGTATCAGGTATATTACAATAGTAAGTAACGATTGGTTACTAGAAACAATTTTGCCATTTCGTAACCGAGTCAATTTTATTGGTTACGTAATATTAGCGGAATGGAAGTTACAAATAAATTAGAGACATTGGAAATAAACAGGATATTTGTAATTGAGCAATTTGTTAACTTTAACAATCTGACCAACTTTGGAATTAACATCAGTCTGTTGAAATCTTGGGTGCAAGAAGTAGGCGCCGCCACCATATTCTTTCTAAAACTTATTGGAAACATTGGCTCTATAATTGAGTTATCCCCTATATCATCAAGGATGAAGAGTCCATCGAGATATTGTCAATTGTATTATTGTCAACATTTATTGTAAAGATGGGAAAAAGTCTCGTTTTGATATTCAAACTGACGCATCATCAAAATATCAATCCTATAACGAATGATGATTATGGAATGGATGGAAGGAAATTGGGTTGGAACGTTTGACATGACATGATATACCAATCAGATTACTGCACTATGATGATGACATGACACGGAAGGATTTTACGTGATAATGATGTCAAGATAACACATGTTTGGATACTAATACTCCTCAAATAAAGTAAGGGAAACAATCTTCCAAAACAGCTCCGGGGATTAGCCGAATGGTTCATTGCGGTTTCATATAAATAAAGATACAATTAAAATTCTTTTACATCACACAATACGTGGATTATTAGCCTAATTCAGTAAATGCTTGACTGATGCTAATTCTCTTGGTAAATGCCGGAAATATTTCTTTACTTTTTACCAAGTTGCTATCTCTTTCCAACAAGGATTAATAAATTTATTCCTGGATATTCCTACATTATCTGGATCCTTTATCATCACCAGAGAAGTCAAAATGCCTAAAACGCAGAAAATGCATAACTCCGAAATAAGGTACTTACTTCAACCCAAACGAGCCACCAATGCATTTTTCATGGGTTTTCTTGACCACTGACGAAATTCATTTTGCATAAAATGCATAATCGGACCACAAATGCATAATTGGCCAAAATTTCTTAGAATTTGGCCGAAAAACTAGAGAAATAAACAACCCAGATATTCAAATTCTAGTCATTTTCTTATAACAGTAAATTTTTTGTCAAATTCTAATGTCTTTGTAAACTTCATGTTTCAGACATTCTCGTTGGAAGATCACTCTATGAATTAATCGAATAGCGAAAAATATATATTAGCTTGAAGTATTCGCCCGAGACAAAATGCATAAAATGCATAATCGAGTTGAAAAAAATGCATAATTGGGTTGGACAAAATGCATAATTCAACCTTCACAAAATGCATAATGTTGACTTCTCTGATCATCACCCGGTAATCCTCACATTACTATAAAATTGACGTGACAATTGTTACGAAAATAAATGCCATGATATGTAAGTAATATTTAAATAGATGTCGAATTTAAAGCAAGTATATGAACCATTTAACAAAAACAATTTTATATAAAAGGTGAATTTCAGAACCAGAAAGGCACCCAGTTGCCCTAACAGTTAGGTCAATGGTCAATTCATTACCTAATTTAAAAATCAATTCCTCCCCAGACACAACACAAATCCATAAAATGACACCAAAGCAGAGTCTGTTTGTTGCTGCTGTAGTATTCCAACTGTTACTCTTGGCGTTCTTCTCGGTACATTCAGCTCCGGTGAAGGAAGAGCAGAATGAGCCAAGCGGTTTGTGTTAGCTAACTATTTGGAATTAGTCTGGCATAATTGATGAGTAAACTAAGGAGGGCATAAGAACTAATACATAAAGTATGTTTTATTGCAGTTAATTCCAACCTTGGCACATCATTAGAATTTTTGGGAGAGGTAAATGGGAAATCGTATTATGCGGAGCTTAGTCAAACTATGGTA
Organism: Pseudosinella alba; assembly: GCA_034700485.1. Classification (NCBI taxonomy): domain Eukaryota; kingdom Metazoa; phylum Arthropoda; class Collembola; order Entomobryomorpha; family Entomobryidae; genus Pseudosinella; species Pseudosinella alba. Next base: position 4,150 of record JAQIXQ010000973.1, read on the forward strand.
AATTTATGTTAATTTTGATTAATTGATTCCGCTAATGAGATACAGCTTGAGCTTGAGATTTTTTTCTTATTCTGTTAAATTTGTAATAGTTTTTATAATTGTTTATAATTGAATAATGGATAGAACAACTCGGACGCAGCAGCGCATTGTAACTTGTTTGGTCTAAAACTTGCCGTAATTGAAACTAAGGAAGAGGTTGATTTCCTTAATAAAATTCTGAATGAGTTAGGACAGAGGGATCGGGGTGAGGACTATTTTACTTTGTAGACCATCAACCAAGTAATTAAACCATGTTTTTTTATCATATCAACAGGATACTGGACGTCGGGGGTGGAATCCCGAAAAGACTCTATGTTCGTCTGGAGTGGAACAGATAGTGAAATTGACTCTACAATTGCAACATATCCCTGGGCCATGAGACCCGGCCCTTACTACTGTCTTGAGTTTTACGCTTCCATGACGAGATCCTACTTCTTTGGAGAGCATTGCACGAGCACGGATGAGCTGCCGTTATGTCAAGGATAATGACTTTTTCCTCATAACTATTTGTATTATCAAGTGTATTTTTTGAGGTGACTCAATACAAATGAGTACATTCTTGATTAAAGGATTGCATCCGATATAATAGCAACTTTAGCTTAGATTTCAAGGCTGTACCAAGACCTCCAACACTCTCTGAAAAGAACATCCGCCACCAGAACGAAGTTTACAACCCGGGGCATAGTCCTTTTTTTTTAAATATGAGACTCCCAATCATTGCATCTGTTGCCAGTAAGTCATTCATTACAGTCCCTAAAAATTGTACATAATCATTCCTGATTGCGTTTCCTTCAACTAAACTAGTAGCTTCGCTTTCCTTGAACCATGAGCGTTTCCCGTTAGTCTGTACAATTTATATATAAGTATATATCTCTTGCAATGAACCAAGCAAGGATCAAAGGAACTGGGAGTAGGCATGATGATGTTCGCGAGTAAAAAATTATTTTAATAACACAAATTGAAATTCAGCTCAGCGGCTGACTCCCACATTATCGCCCATTTTCCGTAATAGAGACTTCCTTGTTGGTTCCCCAGGGTCAGTCCCCAAATTTCAATTCAAGTTTAGATAAAAGTTTATGTCTTTGTGAAACTGGAGTGGAGTTTGATTCATTGCAACGCCTCAGGAATTTAATGCATATTAGTGCCATTGTTTTGTGTCCAGAATACTACTTCGGCATATTATTTTCCGATTCCATCTAAGAAGGAAGATGTTCCCAAAACTGGTATTTCAGTCTGTGGCACTAAATCAGCTCATGTCTTCCAAGCTCCACCACTCCCCATATTTCTTTTGTTTTGATTTCCATTCAAAACTATTTCGATTGGGTCCAGCCAAAGGGAAATTGTGGACTCCTTATAACATCATCAATTGCCTTGTTCAGTCAGTTATCTGGCCCTTGTGTGCCTTTTATATCCTCATATGGCAAATGGTGTTCAATATCAAACAGGTCCAGGTCTCACAATCAGTTGCCCTGTTGCAGTCACTTCTCATGTTGGTGTGCATTGTTTGCAATGGGTGCAATTATATCTACAGCTGGGGAGCGAATGACCTTGTCATTTATATGAACCAACTGATCTCTTTGTGTAAAATTGTTGATCCATCTTTCCAATTAGATGAAATAAATGTGACTTTGTCCCACATCTGGAACAACCTAGTGACGGGTAAATATTTGACCATACCGTACACACTTGCATGCTTCTAATTCAGATTTCAGAGTAATTCCCCAAAAATGTGTTGGAAATTTTTATTTAATTTTACAGAAATGAAACGAATAATGAGGACCGGCCAGGGTGATCTAATTGGAGTTGTGTCCAATCTGCTCGTAATAACTGCTACATTGTCTCCCCTCTGCTAGTGGCATTTGTGGCATTGAACCTGAGCATCATCACAGGATCCAGAGAAGAGGCTATGAGGGCTAACCTAATTTTTAAAATCTATTCTGAACTTTGCGTCGGCAACTATTTTGGCGACATTCTGGTTCGGTTTAGCATCCTTCTAGTTGTTTCGATATTTGTAGTCGAGGGTTTTCGAACCTTCCGATATGTGATTGTTCATTTTCTCTTTCTTGCAAAGGTGACTAATAGTTTACTCAGGCGTATTCGTGGATCAGGGTCGCAGCGGTCTCCATTTTTGGCCATAAGGAGATATCAAGTGTTGTCCCAAATTCATGCAAAACCTGCTAAGCTAATTGCTCATTTTATGGCCCTAGCTTATCAATTTGGTTGTAACATAATTGTCTTGCTCCTGTCGGCAGTGATTATTGGGAGGAGTTTTTTAACCCCGTTGGAATATTTCTTGTGCTCTACCGTAGCCTTTGCCGTAATTCTTAGTGCCGTGATATGTATCCCAGTTGCAGTCCACGTTTTTGAGTTCAGTGAGAATATGATTAATGAGTGGAGATATGAAATGAGCAAATTTTCCTTCTTCAACCCACGGAATGTGAAGAGGGTTTTGAGGTCATTGAGACCCATCGGGTTTCCAGTTGGGGGGAAGGGCCCACTTGATAAGCAAGTTGGGAATGATTTTGTCGCCAAGATTATGTTTAATACGATTGATGCCGTCTTGTTTCTATTGCACGTCAGGAGGTAGAGTCGTCAATGATATATTTCTCTGATACATAGTTTGATTCATACAATGGTACTTGTAATCCAGTTACAAAAAAAACAGCTACTGTTTGTTAAAATATGATTTAACAGAAAGTATTAACAAAATTAATAATCTAATTTATTGACTTGACTTGTAATTAATTTGACATTTCTATTACCATATCCTAATAGCATAATTGAACTGATTGGGAAAAAAGTTGTGTAATTGGAACTTAATTAAATGGACATAATTATCGGCGTAAATGTGCGAACACATTGCAATAACAATTAATAACTACTTGAGTCAATTTCACACTTAAAAATTTGTCACATTTGACTTAATTCAATTTCAGTCTTTGTTAACTTCCATACTTTATCTTTATCCATATCACTTTATCCATACATTGGAGAATGAATCATATTCAATTTCTTTTGTAGCAATCTCCTCCAGTAGCTTAGCCAAGCGGCATTCACTTGATAGTTATAGCTCCTCCTGCTAGAGGAAATGGGCCTATTTGATGAAGGTCGATTCAGTCCTCGAATATCTTCAGCGTACATTGCAGATGCTGCTAAGGAGGCGTGTTGGGGTCGTGCTGGATAAAACAAATCAATTATGCATATTCATATTATATTATCAATATCACTATCACCATTTCATATTCAATATTAATATTACCTTATGTATTTTTAGATATAAATTAGAACTGCGAAAATGCTCACTTACCACACGTAAACTGCACAATAATGGAAATAGCTAAGAGAGCGGAGATTCCCCTGGTAACCACTAAACTTTTGTATTGAGACATAATTAGTTTGTTTTAAAAAAATAATTTGATTACAAATTTTTTGAATGGAAGTTTAATATTCTGAATTCAACTGACTTGATGCTTGCACCACTTAAGGCAGTCATTCCACATTTGATCCACAATAAAAAAAAGTTGGCACTATTTATATCCAATATAGTGAAATATATTCTTTTGAAAAGGGGTGCATGCACTGAAAGAGTCTAATTACTTGGGTAAATCGCTGACTGTGTTGTGTTAAGGACGGCGATAAAAGTTACAGTTGCAGCATTTCTCCTTACCTCATATACTAAACCAATGTCAATACACCATAGGTTAGTAATGCGTAAATAAAGTGCTAAATAATTGAGACATTTTCTCTTTAGTGTAGTACTCGCATCGGGTATGAACTAATGTTCTTTATTACTTTATTGTGTTAAAATCTACTGTTATATATCTTTTGTCATTTTCTACTGCCGATAGATTTTTTCCAGTTTTTAATTATCATCTGAACATTAACATTAATAGCATTTTACAGTTTGTGACACGATACAATGGGGGATGTCAAATGCATTTTCTGATTTGCAAGTGGAATTTAATTAGGCAAGCTCCCAGAATATGGGCAGTAAATATTAGATGAAATTTGAGTAATTGATCAATCTACAGAGCTATTATTCTGTAGAATTCTCGTTCTTTTCATGTCATTGTACAGGATGCGTAATAATTGTATAAAATTCAAACAAAGCATGATGTACTCGATTTATATTCAATTTTTATTTTAATTAGTCCACAACATGCATTGGTGAAAATAAATGAACATTTTTTTTTAATTATAGAAGGGCGTATTTTTAAATTATCGCGTTTCAGGACAAGTACAGCCTTTGACTTCGACTTTGATTTAGCCGACAACACCCCATCCACAATTCCTACTTCCTCTGAAACATGGTCCGGAAAATCTGTATCGGGAGGACCCACCACCAACCCCTGGTCGATGACTCACTCGAGTACTGGTTGATATTGATGATGAAGATGATGATGAAGAAGAAGGTCTATTGTTACCGCGAAGATTATTTGCATATTGGGAAGAAGCTGCCAAACCCGCTTGTGGCATAAGTAGTGCTACCAAATATAAAGCAGATATCGAAGAAACAATAAAGAAATGTTCATATAAAATGGGTAGCTAATTAACGAAATCCACTTGTCGATCTCATACAACTTTCAATGTCAAAAATGAGAGTTCTTTAGGTGATGTTGATATTATATAATTTCCTGAAAATCAGGTTTACCATTTGGCGCCAACGTGGAGAATATTAACAGAACCAAACATCCTCCAAGGGTTAAATCGAATTTCTTCAGCATTTTAGCGTTGATTGATATTTGTACCAGGGCGAAATTAAACTAAAGCAGATACTTTGCTTGAGGAATGTGTTTGCCTCAGAATTGGGGATTGAATCCAAAATTCGATATTTACCACAAGCTGGGCATGGGAATGAACCGAAGAAATTACATATTATTATTCATTATTAAATCACTCAATAATGATGAGTATTTGTCACGCAATGGAAAATGAGTCGCGTTTTAGCTAGATAGTAGGCTAGACGTATGGCTCATCACAAGGCTTGCACATTATTGCCATGAGAAGTAAATATTTTGTAGTAATGTGTAATTGCAAAATTATGATAATTGATAACTTAACTGGAACATGAGTCACATTTTCTTTCATTTGGACTCGTGGGGTAGGTCCAGCGTAGCTTGAACAAATATACGTGCTCAATGAGCACTGCTCATCGAACTTAACCGATAAAAATGAGGAAATGCGTCGCAAATTTCAACTTAACTGCAAAATTATAATCACAGGTCAAGTTAGGGTTATGTAATTTAGTAGACCGGAAAATTACAAATAAATTGAAAAAATATTTTTACATATGTCTCGATAATTGGGCAATTAGGTTTATTGATTACTTTGGAAATAACTTATGAGTAAAAAAATAATCCCTCCATAAAATATAATATTTGAATTAAATAATTGAACAATCAAAACACTTTGCCGCGCCAGTGGATCCAACCTTATCAAAAAAAAACAAGATCATAAATTACACATTTGCATTTTTTCATAACACACTTTCACCACATATCACTTATCCGAATTTGGCTGCATTAATCAGGTGTAATTTGTTTCGAATCAGTCTTCTCCAGTAAGATAACCAGGGAGGGTAGTCCCCATTGTACTCCCTCCTAATTGGGAAATTATTTGGTCTAGAAGCTCCAACTGAAGGGGAAGGTCTACGCAGGCCACGAATATTTTCAGCATATTGAGCAGATGCCGCTAGGGCTGCTTGTGGTCGAGCTATGATGTAATTAAAAAAATAATATAATATCATTGCTTCAGTTTAGTACAAGTAATCTAAATTATGTTTCATATCAGCTTATCTTTTAAATGCTTATTTCGCTTACCATATGCAAATTGTATAATTAAGGAAACTATGAAGAGAGCTGAAATTCCCTTCGTCCAGAATGAGAAACACGTTGGGGGCATTGTGATATTTTTCAGGTTGAAATTATAACCAGTTTGTGTATAAGAAAAAAGTTCCTAGATACGAAAAGGAAAACTTCCACACAATTTATTATAACTTGTGCATTGTTTTAAGCTCACAGTTATAAATAAAGGTCCTAACAGAATTAATCCCGAGCTATTTATATGCAACTTCGACAGTTATGTTTTTGAAATGAATGAAATAAAAGGGTCCATAATCAGTAAAACAAACTTGATGATGATAATGATGACATGTCAATGAAGATGATTCAGACCGATTCATATTATGCATGACCGACATCACACCAAGTCAATGTCAATATCACGTCAGTTTAAATTACATCAGGATTTATGCGCATATGCGTAAGTGACCTATGATTAAGTAATGTGCTAATTGAAATGTTTTAGCAGGTAGTATAAAAATATGCAGAGAGGTGAGTGAATTGCAAAATACATGGCATTGTTATGTGGCTGCATTATTGGCCATGCTGTCCTTCCGTCTTCTATGTTGGGTTGATGTTTACTGTTAGTTGGCCTTTGTCTTTTTTCTAGTTCAGTGGTCCAATGAGATAACAAATGGAATATTGTGCTTTATGCAACTTGAATAGTTATCAAAAAAAAAAATAGGTGAGGCTCCATCAATTTTGTACCGTCATGAGATCCGCTAAGTAAATCGATAAATTGGGTGGGCATAAATGGTACTGATTTTCGGTGAACATTGCGTTGGTCACCTTAACTGGTAAGAATTGGACTCAATTTTTCATTACAATCTAAATTTACAAATGATGCACACGCTTTGAGTCATCTTCAGTGGCTCGGAATCTGGCCAAATGCCGTAACTTACTCAAAATAAGGTTTCAGATTAATATTAACATGTTTATTTTATAAAGGCTAATAATGCTTAATGGAACATAATAAAGGTTCAATATAAAATGGAATTACAAGTAAATATTTCTGCAACGATTCCACGTATCTGGTTCACATTACCCCCATTTTTATAATTACAAACGTAACTCAGTGATCTACCCAATCAAACTGGCTGAGCAACTCCAACCACCTCCATAGCAGGGTCCACTCCAACGTCTGTACACTCCAATTGTCCTCGGAGCTGTTGCATAATAGTATGGAGAGTCAACACTAGTTGGGGGTTTGTTAATCCCCCGAAGATTATTTGCGTATTGGGCGGAGGCAGCTAGTTCCGTGTTTGGTTGCGGTCGTGCTGGATATTATAGAACAAAACGAATATGACTAATGTGATTAACTAATCAATATTACATCTTTGATTTTCATATGTAAATAAGAAATACGGGTTTTATGTAGTAATAAATTTTACCACGGATACTTACCCAAAGCAAAGTGCAAAGTCATGAAGAAAAACGACAAGAGAGCAAAACACCGCACTCCTCCTGGTTTTAAGGCGGAGGGAAACATATTAAAACAGAAAATGAATCTTATATGATAGCATTAAAAATAATAATTTCTTTGTGTATCTACATTTATGCAGTGGAACAAAGTAGACTTTGTCACTTTTAGAATTAGCAGCTTGATCAAACATTCCTCTTGTTTTTATACCAGAAAATATGTCATGGCAGTAAAACATTAAAAGTTGACATGCACAATTGATAGTAATCGGTGTTTAGTAATTTAGCTATTTAACGATAAGTAGGGAAATTAAGCACGCTTGAAGATCCCCATAAAATTTTAGGATCGCCATTATTATTTCAAGCTGTATAATGCGGACTTATAAACGTTATGGAAATATGCTATGTTGTGATGATCATTTTTATGGACTAATTATGCAGTCACGGATGAAAACTGATCGGGAACTTTTCGGTAATTAAATCTGTAACAGTGATTCAGGTAAGACTAATAGTAATATCGATCTTAAACAAGAAAAGGAAATGAATGATCATATTGTAGCCAAAGTGCAAGCTAACCAGTGCAAAATCAGTCGAAAAGACACTTTACTGACCTTAGACATGATTAAAATTCGTAAACCCATAATAATCTGAATGCATTTATGCACATGAATTATGTAATATTCACACTAGAGGAGATATCCAGTACATATAAGACGCAAATTGTGCTAATTTGGCAATTATCAATCCGGTTTGTATTGCTCATTAGTCATAATCGCAGTTTCCCATTCACGGAAAGTTACAGACAGTTAGTCAGTTGATGATGTTGCTGTTGATGACAAATTAGCATATGAGAGAAGTTACCATCTGCCATCAACATAAACATGCTTATGGTATAGCCGTTATAATCTCCAGTGTATGACTCATTATGAAACCGTTGGATACACCTCATAATTACACTAATAAATTGCATGAATAATTCATGACTCATTACTTTCAATTGCTACTATGTATAATATGTACAGTGACTTCGATCACCGTGCTATTTGAGCGAAAACTAAAATCAAATATTACTTTTATTTTTTAGGGTATTTTTTTTTGTTGGCTATTTTTTGTTAGATTTTTTTGCATTCAATGAAATCGTGTCTATAATTATATTTAGTAAATTATAATTATGTTATGTACTAAGCTCTGACTTTCACATCTGATTAATTGTATCCGTAAAATGTTTCGTAAAATGTAAAATCTCCCTTTCCACTACTGCAGCTTTTCAACTCGGCAACGAGCCACACTTTCCGTGAAAACTGACCTAATCCTATTCCGCCCAAAATTAACCCCAGGTCGGATCAATATCGCCCCGTATGTTGCCTTGCCGGACTGGATCCTAAATTTTGCGAAGCCATCTCCAGTGGGTCGTTCATTATCTAGGCGATATTCCTGCCCAGTGTTACGGCCTCGGATTTTAGCGTAAGTGGAGATTCTGTCGTTGAGCACCACACTGTCCTCGTTCCACTTGATGATGAGGTCGTCAATGTCCTGACGCGTCTTCTTGTTGGCACAAGTTAAATCTGTCAGTAGGTTGCACAAAAATTAACTTCAATCAATGTCATATTAAATCAAAATTTAGCAATCAGATATACTAGAAATAATATGAACTCATTTAATATTTTACCCGCGGAGTTCACCAATTGCATGGATGCCCAGGTCAGGATAACCCCAAATAAAAGTATTTTCCCCAGTGTTATCATTTTAATAAGGATTTAAGTAGTTGGGGAGAAGAGAATGGTTTTTAATTCGGATCCGGAAAAATTGTCATGGAATGGATCACAGCTTGAGTCGGTTTGACAGATTTTTTTCTCCAAGGGATTTGGTTTTATACTGACATTTTTATATGCATATGCCCATGTATGCGTTTATTTTCCTAATTCGGTTTAATTTTCATCCGCAGTATGTTTTTTAATTGAAATTTAGTTGACTCAATCATGGTATGCATGATGCAAATGCTTTATTATCGACAGACTTTTTCCAAGTAAAGATTTGGGGTTTGTGTGGGTATATTCTGTCGGCAAAATTTGAAGATAATTAAACCACAACTTGACAAAATAGGACAAGGGTGAGGAAGTGGAGAACTATCAGAAACATGATTCATATGTATGTCCTGTGTTTTGTGGTTGCTTTATCTGGCTAAGCGTAAGCTGTAATTCCCTGTTAAAAATAATCCATCTAACCATCCTTCTTTCCTGGAATTACAAAAAGTCACAAAATCACACAAAATCACAGTGTAACCCGTTGTCAAACAAAATGACCCAGTCACACAGTTAAATGGAGAACAGTTCAATTCTCGGTTTTATCATTTGCTTTATGGCTTTGTATCTTAATACTAATTATAAAGAACGATGATTGGAAACAGTTGAGCAAGTACTTTTTGGGGAATGATATATATGTTGATGTGATTTATTGTTGGTTTTCCCTGTAAAGATGATGATTATGAATTTGGGGGAGGTTTCGGCTTCCACACATTTATCATTGTATGTACAGTAATCTAACTTATCGCGATGGTATTTTTGCCAAGAGAGGCACAAACCCACAGGAATGTTGCCCTACTTGTTTTTTGGCAAATAATCGCGATATATTGCCAAATTACTTCTGCTGGAACCGTTTTTATTTTTTGTAATTCAAAAGATATCACTGGTGTTATAAATGTTTCAAAACGAGAAGCACGCATATTACATGTCCTTCCCTATCCAAACCGTTTCCATCCCCAAGGGCACTTCCAACCCCCTCCGTAACAAGGTCCCCTCCAGCGCCTGCGTCTGATTCCTCCACCAACACTTGGTCTATTTGACTGGTAGTAATATGGGGAGTCCACACTTGTCGCGGGTTTGTTAATCCCTCGAAGATTATTTGCATATTGAGCAGAAGCTGCTAAGCCATGCTGAGGTTCGGGGAGTGCTAAGAATTCAAAAATTAAATAGAATAAGATCTTAATTGGTAGTTGGGAGGGGTAATTTATGTTGATAATAAAAACATAACTCTACCGATCGTACTGAATGAGATTGCTTACCAAATGTTTGCAAAATAATGGATAAAATTAAGAGAGCTGATAAACTTAAACCGATTACTGAATCACGTTGAAACATTTTGTTTCTCTTTGAAGAAGTTTTTGCACTTATGGAAAGTTACGATTACGATACCCAGTAATATGTAATAGAGAAATGTACAATTCAGATGTATTGTCATTGATCGTGAGTGACAAAACACTGACTCGAGCTTTGGTGAAGCAGTATGTTTTCATTTATACTCCTGAAAAAATGACTCCTTAAGTGTAGATTTTGAAAGTTGGTAATGACAATGAGTGACTAATACACATTTTGGAATTTACCTTTCAAATTCTTAGAAATGTCATTGTAATGTAAGATCATTACTCATTGCATAGTAATTGGCGCATTTAAAAAATAAATCATGAGGAATGCAGTTTTGAATTGTCCCTAACCGTAAACTAGTTATCTAGGTTCTTACGTCATTATAGAAATTGAAAGCGGAAAGTTATCTGTGAGCTAACCACATGCAGTGGTAATTAGCCAACGCACTGTTTGGGGAAATTGAGTTTCGAATGAGATTGAGATGGTGACAAAGGAGCATGCACTTGCCCTAGCAATTAGCAAACGAGTTAAAAGCAAATATTTAATAGAAAACTTTGGTAAGAAATATATTCATTTTTAAAGTTTGGGAATTACCATGACCTATCCCTCTGTGCGACCAATAAAACGGTTCATTTATTATTCATATCTATAACACTTTTCGTTCATTAAAATGCTAATATTAATGAATGTGTCAGTTAACATGGGCATGAGTCACGATATAACTAGTTGAGTCAGTTGAGTATTGATGATTCTATCCTTAACCCGTTAGGTACAAATGTAGTGATTAAGTTTAGTCATGAATGTTTAATTCATTACTGCGAGGCACAGCAAATCACTAATGTTTTGTTTTAAGGCAACGCTTCTGTAAATTTCCCCTTGTTGCTTTCCGCAGTAGTCCGGAAATACTTAAACATTATATCATTATATGCTATATGATTAACGATAAGAGAAATGTGCATCTGTCATCGTCGCCCCATCATGAGAATTAGTCATTTAATTTATTATACATATGCCGCAAGTAATTATGATGGAAGTTGCGATCATTAAAATCGTAAATAATCTTATCTGGAATAAATTATTGACAAATAAGTAAGTTACTGGTTAGTCAGCAGAGTAGAAGTAGTAGAAGTAAGAAATTGCCTTATGTGGAGAACCTCGCGACCGCTTTCTCAATCTCAACCAAATATTATCACGTTTTGTACTTTCACTTTGAAGATGAGAAGCTCCTATGGGGTCCCCCAGATGGTGTAAGGTGTGTAGTTGCTCTTCAATTATCTCCTCAAATATTTATCATTTCCAATTTCCATGGAAAATTGCGGGTTTCATGATTTATAAAAAAACGATAGTAGGGTTGAAATGCAAACTTTGCTTCATTACAATGCAAATGCGATAGGAAAAATGGCATGCATTATTCACACACATTCTTTACTGTCCTATGATGGTCGCCCAATCTAAAAACAAAACATTTGACATGTTATATGTCACAGATTTGGAATCAGCTTAAATTGTATTTTGCTTTCACTGTTCATCACACAACGTGCGTCACAAACATTCAGTAATGAATGCATAAGCATAAATTAACTTCACTTTCATAAGTCATAGCAGAGAATGGCATGAATGGCACAATCCAGATAAGAAGCTCCTAAAACATTGAAATGGAATGAGAATGCGGAGGAATTGCAAAACAACAATAAAAGATTATCATATTATTATCTACTCATGTCAGCTTTTATTCAAATTTTTAATATTACATAAATTCTGGAAATAATATGTGTGCCTCTGTCGAATCTATACATTTAGTATTTAGCCATATAGCTTTACTTATCCTTATCTCAGTTCTAACTCCCTACTCATCATCATTCATTCATTTTCCAAGCTTGGAGAAAGCCCATATATGAAAAGCATCTGTATTTGCATACAAAAGCCTTCCCATATGTACCAACTGGCCATCATGACTCATGACTCACTTCTTGCATGGCTACAAGGGAAACATCAACAATGCATTACCATTACCAGGCGACAAAAACTAGGCCATATAATATAATCACCGAGAGTGAAATCTCAGCCTGGTCTAAACAGCAGCAAAAAAACCCAGAGTCCCTGTCTAGTCCACTTCTTGTCCAAATAGCAGAGGACAGGATGATACTCGTTATACCCATGCCATGACACAATACGAAGTCCAAGTCCAACTCCAGCTATTTCCCTCCGAGCATATAATCCATATTTCTCTTGAAGCCATATTTCCATTCCATTCCAGAGTCCATGCTGTCCCCATGCCATGAGCCATGAGCCATCTGAAAGCCATGCCATGAGAGGATAACGATGCCCATGATCATGTTTCCCTTTCCCTTGTCTGCCACTGTCTTACAAGGACAAAGTGAAAGCTACACTTTTTTCTTCCATCGTGATCATCAACATGATGAGAGTTGATTCCTTCCCTTCAACTCTCTCTCCCATTCCATATATCTATCTCCATGTCCATGTAATACCTACGAAGTCGCAGTCCCTCCTGTCGAGTCTGTTCATGACAGGTCACATATCCACCATAGCCAAAAACTCTGAGAAATAAAAACATACATATTTATATCCACACATCTTCTTGGAAGATGTCTCCATCATTCTGCTACAGAAGTAAAAAAAAATACCAGAGAGAATCCAGAAAACAGACTTTATTGTCTTGGCCAACTTTGCTCTCACTCACTCACAATGGAATAGGCGAGTTGAGTTTAGTTTGGTATATGGTTTGCCATCCAACATTGCATTGTTGCTGAGCTTGCTCTTTTTTCAAGAGAGGAGACAAAAATGTATTTATGCTTGTTTTCCCCCTTCCTATCTCCTGAAATGTGAAATGGGGAGAATTTGGACTACAGACCAGACCAGACCAGGCCAGCGACCAAAGTTATTTTTTTCTCCAGAGAAAAGAATCTTTCTTCCCTCTGGAGAGGGTATAAAAATCCCGGACAAGTTTTGGCTCTGGGTTTGCCTCCTCCGGAGGGACTTGTCGGTATAGGGCCATTTAAGACATAGGTATACTCACGGAGAAAAAAAAAAGCATATTTGCTTTTCTCTCATATTTATAGAGAAAGCATGGAAACATGTCTATGTCTATGTTCATGTTGTTGGATGGGATGGTGATGTTGGAACTTGGGAATATAAAACGGATGGAAATGGAAGATGGAGAGGATCTTTGCTCGGGATTTTATCCCTGGGAACTACTGGAGGGGAACAGATATATGCATGGGGAGATATATGGGAAGTGGAAGTGACTGAGAGGGAAGTAGCCTATGTATTGCCCTTGCCGAGAAGCGCCGAAGATGCGAAGGAGGAAAGGAAAAATATTACACGTTATGCCTCTTATGCCGGAGAAAGATTTTTCTTGTATAAATGGTGATGGTGATGCCGAAGAAGAGGGAAGAGCCAGGATGGAATAGGGAGTTTAATATGATATGGATGAGAGTAGCATGCTGTAAGTAGGTAGTCATCATAGTAGTAGTGCTATATAGGTAGTGTTGGTTATGGAACTTATGGATGTGCTGGCGGTGTTGCTGATGGTGGAGTAGATAGGAAAAAATTATGGGACATGACTATGAGAATAATATCGAGAAGAGAGAGAGAGAGAGCAAGTAATAGTAATATGAATGTATTAGATAATATTACGCTGCTCGAGTAACAAGCTCGCAAATAAAGTGACCAGGGAGTGAAAAAGTAAAGCATGTGTAAAGGGGAAGGGGGCTGGGTAGGGATGCCGTTTAGGGGTAAACGTTTACAAAACGCGTTTAGTTTAACACTAAACTTTCACGGTTACAAACTAAACGTGTTTACTCATTATAATGGTAAACGTAAACGGTTTCGTTTAGTTTAGCCAAGTGTACGTTTGCTAAACGTTTAGTAAACGTTTACCAATTTCAAATTTTTTGCACGAATTTTTAATGGGAGGTAAACGTTTACTAAACGTTTAGCGTTTACTAAACTTACTAAACGTTTACCAGCCGTTAAGAGTCGACACCCAAAAAATTATAATTACTAAACGTTTAGTAAACGTTTAGTAAACGTTTAGTAAACGAATAAACGTTAAACGCGGCATCCCTAGGGCTGGGGAATATTTCGAGA
>JAQIXQ010000974.1:0-18687 GCA_034700485.1 Pseudosinella alba
GTCATGTAATAATAACCATGTCATATTTTAATTATTATTTTGCAGGACCTGATCTTGATGAACAAGTACGAAAACTGGAGGAGCAGACACTATGTAAAATATGTATGGATCGACAAGTTGGAATTGTTTTCCTTCTTTGTGGTCACTTAGGATCTTGTACGGGATGTGCAGCAGCACTGTCGAATTGTGCTTTGTGTCGCCAGCCCATCAAAGCAGTCGTTCGAACTTACTTGTCGTAATCGTAAACGTTTGAGCTCTTTAAACATTAAAATCTCAGTCTCTTTAATTCTTGTGATCCATTTAAAAGCGGAGTGAAGGTGAAAGTTAAATGATAAAGTGAAAACATTTTGATAGGCCGATGCAACAACAGAATAAAATTCAATAGTTTCTCTGAATAAAGGTTTTAAAATTACATATAGGACATAGGTCCGAGAGTTGTATCTATATAAAGATCTGTCAACATTGAGAATACACGTTGGTAAGAAATTGACTAACAAATATAACTAGCATATTATTGAAATGTGCTTTGAGACCTTACGTGCCTAAACATATTATTGCATGCAAATATGATTACGATTACTTCCTATAAGCTTATTATTGATTCGAAAGCGACTCACACTTCTTAATACCACTTTCAAAGGTCAAACGACCCCTCCCCTTATATCCTCACTCTGATACATTTGTTCACAATGGAGTGGTAAATGATTTCTACTTCTTTCACTATAGAGTAGTGGCTTCTCTGGTATTAAGTCTTGACGATGATAAGGAGGAAGGCTTGAAGGAGGATGTCGAATCTGAGCATGTCGATAGTAGTATGGAGCGATGTAGCGATGTGAGTACCTCATGTTCGGATGTCCATCATGAGGATGCATAGCTTCATATGGCATGGAGTGGGCGGGTCCGAGATGTGGCAACATCTTTAGCCGTTCAGGATGTGCATACTGACTTGGCATACTTTCTGAAGGCTGAGGTTGGTCATGGTCAGGAAAGGTATTGGGAACGTAGCTGCTGTTTAACTTCCGGTTAGAGTGGAGTTGTGGTCGGGGATGTAGTTTGGCATCACTTGAGGGGGCCGGCCTGCCAGGCGTCGCAGTAGTTGTATTTGGTGGTGAAATCGGATTTAATACAGTTATCGCACCTTCCTGATGATGCTCCATTGCTTCCAGTTCTACCCCTTTGGTTTCTGGTACCACGCAGCAGACGAAGAACAGTCCGGCAATTGACACTGCTGAGTAGATCCAGAAGGCTCCGAACAGTCCCACATAGGCATGAATATCCACATATGTCTTCACTGCTGCGAAAGCACAGGCGTAACTGAAGGAGGTGGAAACTGCACCGCCCAGCCCCCTACAAATAGTTAAGATAGCAATTAGGGGGAAATCAAATAAAATATTGATGATGGAGGAATGATTCGATAAATTAATTTCGCTCGTTTTACTTACCGAAACTCAAATGGAAACATCTCTCCGACCTGAAACCACAAAAATGTCAAACGTTAGTGTTGACTTCATGGAAATCTTGTGAATTCTGGAGATCCAAGTTTAGTGTTAATGTAAGGTTAGAAATCGCTAGCTTACCATCAGCCAAGAAATGGGGCCGATTCCAATGGAAGAGAAAAAAGCAAAAAATAACACGCAGGTCAGCGGAATCCAGTCCAATGACGGGCCCAGTCCTGGGTCTGATGCTGTGTTTGGTAGCAGTGATTCTTCCATCCAATTATACAGTCCAAATCCAAAGAAACTAGCCGATATGGCAAAGAGTGAAACCGTGAGCAAAGGTAGTCTCCCTGCTGTTTCTATTAGCAGACCGGATGTCATTGAGCCGAGTAGCTGAAGAAGAACAACAACAATGGCAGCCCCGTGCGGGTCGTGAGGGTTGACAGATCTTCCAAGAACCTGAAAATGATGAGATTAGAGTTTGCATTAGCTTAGTTAGAGTTAGATGATCCTCTCTTATGTAATGAACCAAGCAAAAAATATTTAGCAAGTATCTACCTGTCGAAAAATCGGGACCGCATAATGGAAGAAGACCGTCACCCCCGAAAACTTCTGGAAAAACATGAGTCCACATGTTACAAACAGTTGTCGGAAGGGGAACTGACTGGAAGATTTCGGGAGGAACCTCTTCTGCTTTCTGGTGATGATATTACCGCGTAGTGCCTCTATCTCCGACGCCACATCTTCATCCTTTGACCTAAGCCAAGACATTGATTTACAAGCCTCCTCTTCTCTTCCGTGATATAACAGAAAGCTGGGCGTCTCAGGTATCGGTAAAATTGCTAAAAATAGCAATATCGGTGCCCCCGCCGCTACGGTTGCGAGTTGTCGCCAATCTAGATAGGCTCCCAGGGCAAAGGAGGAGAGAGTCCCTAGATGACCAGCCACCTTCAATACTGCGCTTAAGCAACCCCTTATCTCCGGATGGGCTATTTCGCTCACGTAGACCTAGAAGAAGAAAAAAAAAACATCCCATGTAGAGCCCGTGACAGATTCATCTCATAATTCATAATGGATTCCTTTCTCCGCAGTCATTGAACACTTACTTGAGACGCCAGAAGAGTTATGGCTGAGCAAAATCCACCGAAGAAAGAAGTCATGTAGATCATCTCCACACGCTGGGCAAACACAGTGAGAAGCCAACTGAATGAAAATGGCAGAGAGACAATCAGAAATGACTTCTTCCTCCCCAACGGCAACATGAGACCTCCAAAGAGACATCCGAATAGGGCTCCCAGTTGTGACAAGCTTGCCACCCACGACCCTTCCTGTAGTAATTCAACAAGCACCATAAAATGATTTTAGAATTTATAGTCTCATTTTAAATGTAGTAAAAGTAGTCAAGCCAGAATTAGGACGACAAATGACAATGTGATATGATGATGTTCCATTCTTACTTGGGTGGTGACGGGGAAACTGCTGGAATTCAATTCCTGGAGTGATGCCAGCGCTGGACTGCTATATCCCTTGCCCAGTCCAGCAGCAAAGGGGCCGAGGCTCACTGCAAGGGTCGCGAGAACCTGTTTGGAACATTTTGAAGAAGAAAAAAATAATGTTTTTTTTAGCGTTTAATGCATAGATTTTGGAAGGTGTTAGACGGAATTTATGACTTACGTATGTGACGACATTTGTCTGTTATTTATTACCTGAGTATAGTGACGCGGGACTTTCCTCCGGAGGACGGGGAGGAAGTTGGACATCTTCGGCACGGTATTGGGGGATGGCGCTGATTTAAAATTTGGGTTGCTACGACTCCATCCACGCTCCACGGCTTCCAGTGAAGAGGGCTTTATGATTTAGGATTAGCCTGGTTCCTTTCCGGTAAATTAAGGATGTGTTGTGGTGACCCCTTAGGTCGTAGGTCTCCATTCCTTACAAAAGTCTTCGTACGTACGATGATCAGATCATACATCCATCCACACCTTAGTAACACTTTCACTAATGGTGAATGGTTCCCGTCACATTAACAATTAACTTAATTGTTAACAACTGTCGTTAAAAGTTATGTACGTAATTTATACATAGTTAATTAATTGCACTGGACTGTTGACATTTGGTTTGGTGTCAATTATCTGTCCCACTCCCGGGCTCCCGGCTCCGACCGAACTTCAATTCAATTCAGCCCCCTTCACAAGGACAAGCTGATTAAAAGCAATCAACCCAGGAGAACATGACCACAATCAAAATAATCAAAATAATCTAAATATTCCGGTAATTAACTAGTTGCCATTGCCAGTCCTAGTCCTAAATATAATTCATTGCCAATTCACTCGAAAATACTTGAATTGCACGAAGACAACACAACACAGACCTAAGCCACGACACAGCAGCAACGATGCATCAGCTGGGCGGTGACCACGAGCGGGTAGCTCCTTTGCGAAGTTAAATGCACTTTTTTGTCTAAAAGTCTGTCTATGTTTTAGTTGTAGCCGCCACCAGCGTCCCCCAAAAATGCATTTACCAACAAAGTCATTATGCATAATATTTTGTATGGAAATCATGCAAGCTGGAATTTTGCATACCATGCATAGAAGTATACACGCGATTAAATAATTAAATTAAATTAATTAAACACGCTATCATTGGGGCGACATGCAACAAAAGGAGCCAGATCACCTAAGCTAAACTTATTTAATTGTCTTGTCTTGTTAGGGTGCTTTATTGTGTCAATGCTGCCGAATTAATGATTAGATAAGGAAATAAAGAGATATGAGTTTATTGTGGAATTGAAGACTTCGATGGATAATTTTCATTCAATTGTTGTTTATTTCGGAAACTTTCATTCATTCTTACATATTTAATGAATTTTTATGTACTTCGGTAAATTGACGTGGGTTCGGTTGACGAGCACGATAATCCAGTTAGGATAATTGAGTTTCATTCACAGTATTTCTTCGCGATCAACACCACTCACGTGTGGCTGGCTTCCTTACGATGTCACGTCCGCCGGTATCAACTTGCCCCATCAACTACTGAATCAAATTAGAGCAATTATCTTTTCAGTTCGACGAGGTTCGGTAATTTCTTCGCCACTATTAAATTAATATAATTGGCATCATTGATACATACGTTCACAAAAAACCTTGGGCACCTTGAAACTTCTTGAAACTGGAACCGTATTTCCGCAAACGTATACAATAACCGCAGGATATTTCCTTGTCAGTATCTACATGCTTCAGAGATTTTTATTCCGATTTTGACTGAAAAGAACAACTCGTGTCGGTTTTGAGTGTAGCTAATGACAAATTGAGTTAGTGAAAACTTTAATTATCATTTCTTAGTTAATTATTAATTACAGTTACGTTTAATTAGTAATAATATTTCTACGTGAGGGGAAATCGAAGAGGTAAGATAAGATGAAATTAAATACAATGAGCCATTGATGATCTGCGTGGGTCTGTAAGTCTGGTCAACCCAATATGACTTGAGCCATGAAACATTACAATAAATGACACAGTGATGGTAACGGGATAATTTCTGATAATTAAAAATGTTTATTTACCCGGCTCTCCGTCAGAATTTTTGTGACCTTATCATGCAACCCGAAAATAGTAATGAATTGATGAATGGCAATATTTGGAAATGTTTAATTTACTTAATGCATCCTCCAGCGATTAAATCAAATCAAATTGCCCAATATACTTACATTTAGATATATGGCGAAGAAAAATTTGATACCCCAAACTTGATACTCATAGCTCCCTTATGGAATTGAAAATAGGAATGACGTAGCCACAGCCAGTATGGCCACAATATGACCAGGACCGACTGACGCAGGACCACCATTACAGTTGTCGCTGTTACAAGGACAAAACTCCCAGACTGTATCACGATCATCAGTTAGATTATACCTTTCCTCCAAAGCCATCAGAGCATTTTTCATAGGTCCTACGAACCAGGATTAGCGAAAAACGAGTGTCACTTTATTGGTACATTCATTTGGCTTCAGTGGTGGAGTAATGCTTGCGTAGGTGGGACCCATGTGAACACATCCCCGAGCAGTGATTCTCTCGGTGAAATTAAACCGATTCAATTCCGTGTAGAGCTGCATGCACATTGACTGGATGACTATATGAGCAAAACATATAATAATACTTTTAAAAAAATAGACTAAGATTGAAGTTTCTTTAAAGTAACCAAACAAACTTACCTTGACCATTGTAATTGAAAGCTGCACAAGTCCTGTTCAAACTCTCGTCCAGTGACCTTCCTTTTTGGCAGGAAGGGTCCCATTTCATTCCCTCAAGATCCGCTTGTGAAGGCGTCGTTTCCAATCCATCATCGTAATAGCAAGAATAGCATTCTAATCCTATTCAAATAATAATATGGAGATATAATTAATTATCATGTAGGTTATAATTATATATATGATGTTTGCATGGGCTATAACTTACCATTAGTGAAAGTCATCAAGTTTAAGACGGCTACAAGAAGGACCACGATAGTATTTGACTTGTCCATGTTTTTTAAAAGAACTTTGTTGTTAAGTAGTCGTTTAATGTATATTATAAAACGGATAGTGATGATGACAGTAACAGTAACAGTGTTGAGCAATCAGGGAGAACTGAAATGTAATCAGTGGATGGAATGTTGGCTAAATTGAAAATGAAGAGTGGGTGGTCATCCCGTGATGAAATGAAGAGGGAGAAATGAACCTTCGTTATATAGATACGCGGCTCTTGGCTAGCTATTCCCTGGCCCTGGTCATCATATCACGGATATCCACATAATCCAAGATGATATCATATCATACCGATTACAATTAAATGACTCACTTAACATATACGAAGCACAATAATACTCCCCACGTATGTAGCCAGCCGATAATCATCAGTGCGTATGGCCCGTGGTGTATGTTAGCTGGCTGATATAGATCGTCAATATCGTCAGAATTTTGACTCACTCATGGTGAGTCAAAATTCATACCTAACGATATCTTTCAGTACGCTGTCAAATACTTTTTATTTACCTAATTGTGTTCATTTACAAGTGAAGTTAAATTCTTCTAATCAGATAATGTTAAATTATGAAGGGGGTTAACATTCGACGCTGTGCTGCATCTACATTCCATATTATGACATGAATAATATACCTTTCACATTTTAGCTTACTTTTACTGCAGAAACAGATTATATTCGTATATTGCCATTAATTAATTTTATAAACAAAAGGTGGGGATTCAATATCACATGACGGAGATAATTAATTTGGTGTCGGTTAAAATGGATTGAATGAACGCACGTACGTTGATTCAATCCATTTTATTGGGGGTATTGACCTGTTTTATTTTGGCAGATACACTATATTAATATGTCGGAGTAAAGAAACTGAAGAGTGTAAAACACTCATTGTCAGTGTATGCATTTTAAGTAAACTTATTCCGAATTATGCACGTTGATCTATAAAGCCAATGGAGATGTTTTCAAAATGTAAGCATAATGTACATTATCACAATACATTATTACAATATCACGTGATCTTTTTTATTTAAAAATAGCTTGTTTGAAAAGCCATCTAATCTAACCAATGTTTTACTTTTGTATCACCAGTTCAGTCAACAATTTATAATTTATATAATTAGTATAGTATAATTTAGTAATGGTTGTATTCAGTACCGATTTCACGACTGACATAATGGATGGAAATTCATAGTGCAAGGTAATGCATAGAGCCAGGAATATGAGTCATGGGTACGGAAGCTTACACAGAACTCTTTCACACTGTCAATGAACCAATTGTGCACAAACGACGAGTTAACTCGTGTCTCTGTTCCATTCCAGATGAACATGGAGTCCTCTCGTGTTTCCCTTCCTGACGTCCAATAAGCTAAATAATTAAAGTTTACCTTGGCATCAAAATTTCCTCCTCAAGTGACAACTTAAATATTCAAAATTCCTACAAAGTGACTTACATTGGCTCGCATATCCTAATTCAGGAATTTTGGTATTAAAAAATCAGCCTGAGCTTGGCTTTCTATCGAGACCAATTTAAGGTTCGAGGCTGCGCAATAGGCGGCTGCTTCTGCTTGGTTCTAATTTGGCAAATATTAAGGATTTTAAATAGGTTTTAAAATATAACTGTAAATCAGAATACAGTTAAACTGTTTTCTTACCATGGTTTGGTTAAATTCCGCAAAATATGCTTTGCCATCCACAACACCAATGAACTGAATCGTCATGGGGTGGTTGATGTCCCCTGAAAAAGATTGTAAATTAGTTACGTTCATTCGGATATATAAAAAGGTAATTACATAAGTTTGTAGTATAGTTAATAACTAACCCAGTAGAACCTCATTATCTCTGTCGATCGCTGCAGACGAGGCTGCTGAGATGAAGGATAGGAATAGGACGTGGCCTGCAACCACCGCCAGTAAAAATGGAAGCTTATTTGCCATTTCTGAAATTGGTTCAAGGTTGGGATATGCTAATTAATTATTTCTTGATATATAATTTAATTTGCGAGTTCTGAAACTGTATGAAAATATCTCGAATGAGTCGGAATTGCAATTAGATAGTTTTGCTCTTCGATTACTCCCATTTTATACCTGATCTTAATTGTAATGGATGTCAATGGTCTCAAATATTCTACAAGAGTAATTAATGACACTTAAGTCATTGTCTTGCTAACTGAAGAGTCATTGAATGTTTTTCGCCCTTTCTTATCATATTTTTTTTTTGATAAAGTTTCGATTTTTGTTGTTTATTATCAGCCAACATCATTATTTTGTGTCATCATTTTCCATTGTTCACGTCACAATCAAAATTGTGACAGAGTGACAATGACACTATTGGGATGACGCAAGAATTGCGATTTTGTAATAAATACTTATAATGAATGATGACCAATTAAGCGTCATTTGTGTTGATTAAAAATATTTCTCTACAATTAATAATGCTCGAAATGCCAAGCAAAAATCAAGTTTGTTCACGATCAGTCAAAGGTTAAAGGTTTTTATTGTGAAGGTTAAGCGGGTCATCCTCAAGGTAAATATTACTTGTCATGGCCAATACCAGTGAAGTGCAACTGACTATGAGAGAGTAAATGATGAGATGAGATGAGAATGAGATAAGAGATAACAACTAGATTTGCAGATGCCTGTGGTCCTGATGATATAATATAGGTTTGATACAAATATGAGATTACCATTTCACTGTCATCACTAATACCACAGCAGATGAGAATGCTGTCATTCCATAATTATATGACTTCACTTCATAGGCAAGAACTGAATTGAGATATGTCATAAATTATCATGTCATATTAAAATCATATATACATATTCCCTGCATTGACAACTAAAGTGTAGCAAATGACATCGCCGAAATAATTACTCAGTAGGTACTTACTTAATTTTTTCATTGTTTTTATTGCCACTCATAATAATATGGCTTGCCAATAAGGTTACCTATATTGTTTTTGCTGACATTGACTGTGAGGCTAACAAGGTCGAAGGTTTCGAATCAATAGCGCTTAAATATTGAGAATAATAATTATACCAGAAATTAAAAAATAATACTCGATGAAATAAAAATTATCCTCGAGTAAATGTGCAAATACTTATATTATTTATTAATTTGAGCTTAGTTTAGCTATTTACAGAAAACCAACGTTCGCAGTTCCGGATCTCCCTGGAGTCCACACCAAGCAATGCAGATGAAGACTGCATGTATGATGAATGTACGCTTGGTGTAGCAAGTTTTCATCCATTGTAATGATTCGGTTAACTTGGCAATGATTCCTACATCACAGATTTATTCATGGGAGCCACATTAACATATTTTGGGGGCACATTGAGACAATTTAAATCTCCTGTATTTATTGATGCAACCATGGCACTCCATTTAGGAGCAATAGAAGGAGAGGAGCTTGTCCCCCACAGCAGATAACATTTTTGGTAAAGTAGATTGGTATTTTGGAATCAACTGTTGTTAACAGAGCGATGATGTTTATTGAGTCAGCTACTTAGTGTCACTGACGAGGCCGATCCTTCTGTTCCGAATCTGAACCAGTTAGTAAGATTACCTTGAATTTACCCAATCCAACGTCATCAAAATGTCAGAATATATATGCATTTTATTATGAAGACAATTATGGAACATGTTATGACCAATTAAACAGAATAGAACAGAGCTTCTATCATATCAAGTGGAAGGGAATTTGCGTGGGCATTAACAGTGCCATTCTAGAGAATGCCGGTTTCGTAAGTGGCAGTTTAGTTTAATTCAGCAAGGAGTTACTTAAGTATATGTAATTATTATTTCCAACGGATAAGAAACCTCCTATGTTTAGGACTGTACGGCTCGATTGTGATGAACCAATTTACCTGTGTTGTTTTTGCAGTTAAGCTTACATTTAGTCAAAACTGAATGACTTATTTACGAGTTCTTTCCGATTATATTTCCCGCATAATTCCTCCAAAATTCCTTATTATTAAAATCCGGGATGTGGCTAATATTGTCAGGATTAATGAAATATGATAAACTTTATTCATTCACCTTGAAATGAAAGTACACATGTGAATGATCTGCTAACCTTGGATTGGGGATGTATGATTTTATTTGTGGGAGACTGGGTTTGGCAGTGGAAGGAACCTGCGTATTTAATTTGGTGGACTTTGGTTTGGACACTGGTCGGGAGTCGGGATCATTTCACGTTCCTCACGTCACGTCACAATTTTATCCTGTTCAATATGATCATTCGGGATAAAGTGGAATAATTTTATCTTTCGAATTGTCACTCTAATTGTTGCATTGCCCCACACACATATTTTAGCATCCTTATCTTATCATTGCAACTTAATGTAAGTGTGTAGACTATTACCTGACTGAAACAATAATAACAGCCATGTGTAAATGTAACAAGTGATGAACTGTAACAGCGATTGTATTGTAATTACCAATTTTGGGAATTGATACTCGAATTTTTACATGACAAGCAGACAATTGTCTGCTTGTCATGTAAAAATTGTCATGTAAAAATGTAAAAATGTAAAAAACAATATCATAATTAGGTTGTTTCAGACTCAGACATTTTCAGATTGGGAAAATTAACTAGGAAATAAAAATGATGTTTTCTGGAGTTATGCAACGGAATAAAAAATGGATAGATAGCTTCTCAACTCAGTTGCACTTGAATAAATTTAATTAAAAATAGATTTGACAATTCGATGCGACAGCTAGGAAACATTGTTAATTTCCATTTAATCAAGGTTCTAATGACATTGATTCCGGTCCGCAACTCTCTGGCCTCCACGGAACAGGGGGAAGGAGCTCCATCCTCACACCAAGTTTGAATGTAGTTGGGCCAAACAATGGTATCCCGAATATAGTCACAGTGTCATCCACCAATCCGATGAATGCACTACCTTCATAAAATTCCATAACATAATCATCGTGAATAACGTCCGTGTCCCAATTTATCTTGTAGATCCCTTCCTCAGCTTGTTCCACCAGCCATCCTCGGTACCAAATTCCGTGCTCGAGGTAGTATTCGGTTCTGTTCGTTTGTTCATTAAATTTCTCAGAAATTTCTAGTTCCCCTACAAAGGAATTCACAATTAGAATAATTATCGGTTACCCCAAGTAACGCAAGTTGAATTTTATGATCAGTTACCTGCACTGCCGCTGCCATATTGTCCAACAATATTTTTTACAGCGCCCTCATGCTTTCTCTTTGTCGCTTTCTGTGAAAGTTTCTTATATAATTTGCGAAACTCCTCTGCCTCTTTTTGTTTCTTCTCAGCCATAGCAGTTTCCATATGTTCCCTCACCCTCATTGCTTTCTCCATCGCATTTTCATTCCCCATCAACGTCTCAAATATGAAAGCATGAACAACCATTTGGTTCACCCCCATGGATCCCATATTTGTACTTGAATATATTCCCAGACCCTTTGCGGGGACCATGGTCATTTGGGTCAGGAAAGGGGGTAAGCTCCCTCCATGTTCCACAATTTCCCATCCATCGTATGATGACATGATTAGTCCCAGTCCGTATCCAAATTGGCTCAGAATCTTATCCTCGTCTGAGTTTTTGAAGAAGTAGCTGGGATATAAGATGGCCGGTTTTCTTGTCCATTCTATCACTTCCTAATAGGAGTAAAATTGTAAATTTTTAATTGATCAATTTATGCAATGTACCATGGCATATGTAGTCATTCTGCCGTTACCTTTGGAACAATCTGCCTTCCATCGAGACTGCCGAGGTTTAAATGGAGTCTCATGTATCTAGCCATATCATTTGGGGTTGTCATTATTCCCCCGGCTGCATTTTGAGATTCTATTCTCCTGCAAATATATTATATAAAAAATTTGCTACTTAAAGTTGTAAGTGTTTAACTTTAAGCAAACTCTCTTTAACAATTTATGCTTTACTTTGATAATCTCCAGTTGAATGGGAGGGTCTCATTGTCCCTGATGTAATATGGCATGGCTCTGTAAGGCATTTCATCCCAGTCATCACTTCCATGAACAAATGTACTATTCAGCATTCCCAATTCGATCAGAAAATCATGAACCTGCGAGATAAGAAATGGCAAACTCTTTTTAAAAAGGTTACAGCTTATGAGACAATTATTTGACTTAGCCAAGTAATTAATTACCAAATCGTCAAAGGATGTATTAGCCACTTTCCCAATCATCTCTCCAGCTAAAGCATATAACTGATTGTTATACTGTACTTCGGATCGCATTCCGCAAACCTCTTCGTTGTATCTTGCACGACTAGAAAATACGAAAATAATAAACATTAATTGCTTATCGTCTTAAACTTAGGCATATTTTTCCTTACTATGCGACTTCCTCGGTGGACTTCATGGAACCAGCCAATAACGTAATGTCCTCCCGGTGCAAGCAAAGCCGATGTGCAAGTAAGTCCCTGAATGTTGTGTGTTCTGAACGGAACCTGTCAATCAAGGTGAAATTAACTTCCGGAAGTAGTTTCCTAATTGGAGTGTCTAAGACGGCTTCCCCAAGCTCCGGGAACTTTTCATGAAGAGTTTTGGCAACGATGACGCCAGTAAAGCTCTATCAGACATAAACCATTATAAATGGTTAGTTTTTATAAAGTTAATCTGAATGGAATCAGAATAATAGTATTTATTACCTTTGTAGTGGATGCAATAGAAAATTGTGTAGAATTCCCAATCATAATCCCTTTCTCCATATTGGCTGGCCCATATCCAGTGGCGTAGAGAATCTCCCCGTCATTTTGAACCACTGATAAGCCCAGTCCAGAGATCCCACTTTGTGGGAGGAATATATTTTGTATGAAGTCATCTATCTTTTGCTGCGTTTCCGGATCAATGCTTCTTTGAGCCAGAGTAGATGGCCAATGAAGTACAAGTAAAAATATTGCTACAAGCAGGCTGCTTGCGTTTGAACAGTTTATGAATGACTTCGACATTTTCTCAAGTTTTCATTCAAGTTTCTTCCAACTTGTTTCTGGCTGAGTCTCCAGTCAAGGATTGAACATAATTAGAAATATAAAACAGGTAATACGACGATGAATTGCCATTTATGTCATGACTATGACTTTGCGATGGAATCAAATCAAGATAGTCATCAGGGTTATAGGGTGCAGTGGTAGAAGTCGTGTTTGGCCACGTACGAGCAACTTTATCAGGTTGCGAAATATGATAAGGCATGATAAGGTAAGCTAGTATATTGTGTTATCTGCTGTTTACTTTGAAACAAATTGTTCCGACTCACTAATCATATTTGTTGTCAATCAACTTCGTGATAATTATGTTAATGGGTGAATAATTGCACAATAAATGCTGTTAGTAACAGCCTGTTACTAATATTTAAACATTTTCCAAATTTTCGGGTCCACAACTAGCCGGACTCCACGGAATTCCGTGGTGTACTTCCTTTACCATACGTTGGTCATGGGTTGGTAAGATCCGTGCAGTTCCGATTTCACGACTTTGAAATTGCGAGATTAATCAATTGCTGGTTAATGTCTAACTCATATGACGGGCATGAGAAGTATTAAACTTTTGCTAAATTGAAATGCCAGTCGATAGCAGATGCAGATAACGATAATGTTTAATTTAACTTAACTATAAAAAAGTGTAAAAATATTAATTATCATAATTATTTTGCACACACTTGTTGTTTTATACCGCATAACGCCGAAATGAATTATTTCTGTCATGCTGAGTGATTATGTATAGTGTAGGATAAAATCGTGAACATATTTTTAATATCATAATGCCCCATAATTAAACATATCTCTTAAGCTATTCCTATCAAGTATATTAGTCTTGTGGCTTATTAGTTCATTACAAAACACGCCCACGCAAATAAACACCAGACACAAATCAAGAATCCATAATATTTGCAAATCATTATTGCTCACAGTTTGCTCCTCATCCCAATCATAAAATTCATCAAGGGAGCAAGTCCTCTCCTTATAAAACAGGAAACAGTTTCTATCCACCCAGCTCTTCACCAAACTCCTTGTTCGAGATAGACGGGAGTCATTGGACACCAGAGGTATGCAGCCTCTTTGATAACTAATTGCGGTGTAAAGTGACCAAACATACTCAGTTTTCCCATACTCCTTTTGATATGAATAAATACCCGACTCCACCAATTTCCCCAGGATCTTTTGAAACTGAGACTGGAGAAATGTCCTCATCCTACCATTCCAAATCTTCCCTGTCGTGTAAATCAGCGGCTCGTTATTTCTTACAATGAAATACTTTCCGGACGTTGCAACCGCAACTTTAATGATGTCGGCGATTCCCGGATCAAATGTGTCTTGATTAGCCACATCCAATATAGCAAATCTGTCAATATCAATGCACATCTCAGTTCCATAAGTCTCCCCAGTCATGTCAACATCTGTAGAGTAGAGCGCGTTTATTCCCCTTATGCAAACCTCAGTTGATCTCTCGGAAAATCGTGTAAAAATATGCTCGGATATCGAGGGCCGTTGAATCTGCCACAATTTACTTTCCAAGTGTTTTACAATCTTTGCAGTTACGGTTCCAAAAGGTTTCTCGGTTGTTGCTCCAATGCGCATGTTCAACTCCTCGTCAAGATAACTTACATGGAGATATGGGATGGAGTTAGAATAGAATGGGATGCCATCATCCAGAACAGTACTTTCGAATGATTCTGGTATATCTTTTGGAAAGCTGGCTTGTGTCATGTAACTGTACATTGAGGAGGTGTACACATTTCGGATTAAAATTACTCCCATAAGCCATCCTAATAGCAGCCACCAGTTTTTCCATTTTCGTCCCCTCATCCCGTCATCATGTTGCTCTAGGGTTGTGGAGAACAGCCAAAAGAATGTTTCGCTGTAGTTTCCGAACATCGTTAGTCTTAAGAGGAGTCCGACATACAAGAAGGAAAATATAACGACTATCCATCCTCGAGCTGGGAACGGAGACAACAAGGCAAGAAAATTGATGTTGCTGGACTTGCTTACAATTATGGTGTACTGGAGTCCGGGAAACTCGCTCCCAAATGGGGTTAAAAAGTTCAATACTTTACTTTCCCATGTACTTACTTCCCCATTAAGGTAATTGGATTTAGCACTGGTGCAGCCACTGGTGGTGCAATTTGTTGTCAACAGGATTAAATGTCTCATGCAGAAATCCGCAGAATACCGCGGGTTTTGTAGTCTGCCTAGCCTACTTATGCAGCTATCATGGACCATATCTCCTTCGGAATCGGGAAGACATTGGCCATATTCAGCGCTGCTAAATATTTTATTAAAATCCAACCCATGGGATTCAGAAATGATGACGTCCTCTTCACTGAAGCCCCTTATGATTGGAGACTCTGCTAAAATCATAAACCCAAATTGAGAGTCGAATGAAAAATGGGCCGCTCCGGAGCACACAGAGCATCCCAGGCTTAGCTCATGCTGATCCTTGTCCAAGAATATAACAACGGGACTTAGGGTGGGTGCTGTGGAAATAGATAAGGTTTGGTGTTCCAACAAACCCTCCCGAGAAATAGGAAGGATAATATAGTCAGCAGTATATATTCTGTGATGAACTGCATAGTAAATGAGAAGTTCCATATGAAAGAAATAATAAGGGATAGGATTTTCCCCAAGAAAATTATAGGTGGATGGAACACTGGGAAGTTGAACGGTGCAGAATTGTGCCAGACCTGCTATCTTCAATGGGATTGAATAAATTGGGAATAAATCTTCGAATTCGGAGAACTTCCAATCGTCCCATGCCATGTTTGAGTGTGGCTTGTAATGTTTCGTCAAGTTGATCCATGGCTCTGTAGACGTATGAATGGAAACACATCCTCCTTGACCTTCTTGGTTGCAGTAGTGAAGGAGACTGGAGTGAAGCTGCAGTGCAGCTTTTGATTTCCGTGAGAAGTGTATCGTACAGTGCTTTAGCAAACCGAAAATGCTTTTGTATTTGTCAAACGAATTTGATTGTGAGATGGCTTGATGGTATTGCTTGGAAATGCTGGTGGGTGGTGAGGACTTGGCATTTTTTAAAGAAATATTTAGACCCACCTCCATGCCAATATGCAATGCAAAAATTATAACCAAACTCCTTTTATCCATTTTAAGTTATGCTACGTTTATTTCAATATTGGAAATTAGTATGCCCTGTTGCTCCTGCTGAATAAATTACTGTCACTGGATCCACTCAGATCTGAACTGAGCTGACAAATAAAATAGCTAGAACGGGAGTACTACGGAATTTAAAATTTTACAGGTTTAACACAAACTGTTATGTAGCTATTTTTTAATTGCATTTTGTAACTAGTTTCAAGTGCCCTGTGCTCTATTTACACAATGGATTTCAATGGAATAAACTTAATATGTATAAGTAGTGACAGATTATCATAGCCTATTGAATCATCATCTTACTGTAAAAAAAATAGCGAGCAACTCAAAGACATCACATAACATTTCTTGGCTGTCATATTAAGCAGCAAAATCTGTCATTTAAAACACGAGTGATAGACGTTTCTGAAGATGAAATATAAAGTTTGGGCTATGTTCATATTCAAATGATTGGAAATGCTTGGAAGAAATTCACATAGCTAAGAAACAATGATTGATGGCTAGCCATTTTACTAATGTATGAAATAAAAATTTATTTAAAAGTTTACTAATCAATCATACACAATTTCGATATATTCCTTTCCTAAGTAAGCAGAAAGTGCTTACATTTATGATGATGATCACTTAACAATTTTGGATAAAAATGTGATAATTAATGCCCGATTATGTCCTGATCTGGATGGATAAACTTCAACATTCGAAAGAAGATATAGTGACGATGAGCAGCAGCCGTATACGTAGACATGTTTCAATTACTATCCATCACGATAAGCATGACATAGATATTATGAATATCAATCGCATTCATATTACATATTACATGAACAAAGTACCTGAATAATTATCTCCAACCTAATGAATGAATTCAGTACTTTTGGGCTCAATTTCCGTAATATTGATTCATACCCGATCATAATAAAGAGCTTTTTTATTTGATGACAAATACGATCATTGACGGATCATTGATACGGCGATCGAAAAATCGAAGAATGGCGATTATATTAATAATATGTCTTTGAAAAAAAAATTAGATTCGATTTAGTTAAAATGCAAAAATTTGTCGATTCTTCAATGAAAAAATAAGGACGAAAGTCGAAAGATATTAATCGCATCGAATAACTACGCGAATAATTTACTATATCTTTCTGCTTTCCACTCGAATTATTGCATTGCCCAGAAGCATATTTTATTACCGTTATCTTATCATTGCGAATGTATTTAAATATATAATATCTGAGTACGATAAGACCGAACTCGAATTATACTATAGTAACATTGTATAGGAGATACAAATTTTTCTGAAATTATTTTTATTCTTTTCGCAAAAAGTCTCTGAGTCAGTCATGTAGGTATCTATATGTAGTTTATATTATGACTACTTTCTGGTGTTAAGAATTTGCCTGAAGCAAACTGAAAACTGATTTCATCCTTTGGGCCATCACAGACGTTTGGTCCCGGATAGTACATGAACTTCTCGATGTGCCAAAAAATATAAAAATTGACTGAATATTAAAGACAGGAGGGCGTCCACAGACAGACGGACAAACATAACAAAACCATAACTGCGCTTTCAGCTCCGTAATAAATGGGCACGGTGAAAACACAACGGAAAGGGTTATGGAAAGTTTTAGGTTTTAGATAAGGTTTAGTTAAGGTAGTTATTATGAAATTCACAGATAAAGTGCCCAAGCGTAAAAGTGCAAGTGCTAAAGCAGAGTAAAGTTAACAAACGTAGCAACCCGGATCACAGTGATAATTAATTAGCCTCTTGCTCATCCTGTGCGAAGTGCAACATCATTCTCTCAATTGGTCACTTTGAGTTTAGTCAATTCAATCAGTCCCCACAGGTGAACCCACATTATTATCTGTATGCCTTACCTTCTTAAAAGTATAAAACACAGAGCAACCGAACATGCTAATTAGTTAATTTTTGTTGTTACTATTCATCTTATAAATCTGTAAAATTGCAACTGAAAACGTTAATGGGCAAACAATGTACATAACTTTCTTTCCTCCATATTATGTGATTGATCGATATAAATATTTCTAGAGCAGTTGAGAGAGTATAAATTACTAAACAAGAGTCATCAGTATACAATACCTGTACGTAGTTATATAGTTGATAATTTGCTAATTTGGAAAAATAATTATACCTCAACTCTAGTGCATGCATACTTGTTGCTATTCCATTTTAGCTACAAACAGGGGGGGGGGAACCATTTTCTGACGATGAGCAGAATGTAATAATTCGGGCCAAAGTGGAAAAGTAATAGTCGCATTGAATATGTGATTTATCTTTCAACTTGCGACGCGAATTATTGCATTGCCCCAAAAACATTTATTATCTTATCATCCAACAATAGCTTATCATGCTAAGTGTGCGCAGAAAATCCGAGTCATACTATATTAATGTTACATTGCATTGGAGAGAGATATTTCGCAAATTATTTTTATTTTCACTAAATTCATTCTTATATTTATTACATTTATGTGTTATTATGTGTATAAAATTATATATTTACAGTCTGACCTTGATAGAACGGCCCTTCAAGGGCGGACATTTTTAGAACGTTGTAACGAGGGCCCGTTTTACATATAACGGTCTTGACCGTTGTAAGCATTACGGTCTAGACCGT
>JAQIXQ010000975.1:0-18686 GCA_034700485.1 Pseudosinella alba
ATGGCATGGACTAGGTCAAGTCCCTCTTGTGAGAATGAGATCAACATTTCTTTACTTTTGACTAAACTGATGGTGATGGTGGTGGTGCCGGTGCCCCTTCTGAACTTAAATGTATATGCTCCTGATCAAGATTCCTTCCCCTTCCCCTCCTGCTTCCGGAATATGATGACCGTGTAAATGCTCATCTCCACTATTTGTTCTTCACCGGATTCAATATGATGATGATGATGTTGATGATGAGGATGATGATAGGATTTTGGATAGACAGGAGAGAATTGAAGGGGGAAAGGAGCAGCAAGGTCACCCAGCCAATCCAACAGCTACACACAGAGGATCAGCAAGCAATGTAAATAAATTATTGAAAATCTGAAATGGGAGCAGGGGCTAAACTTTTTTTCTTTGAATTTTTATGAATACTCTGCAGATTTCCTACATATTTTATATATTTCTTCGGAGAAAGAGCCAGATGAGAAATGAAATCCATTTTCAAGTGATGGGGGACGTGGACATGGTGAAAAGTAGTATAAACATACGTAAGTTCTTCTTTTATATTCCCGAATTCCAAATTCTAAGAACTAGTCTCGGGAAAACCTTAGCCGGTGCTCTCTTGGGAGGCTAGGCTGAGACTCGACTCGGGATATATAGAATTTGAGGAGCAATAGGCGAGTGAAGAGTGAACAGGCATTCGTGTATTTTTTTTCCTCTCTTTAAATTACATTCGTCCCCCATTCATTCATGGACAGATGTAGCTCCTGGCTGAAGTTTTATAACAAGCGTGATTTTTTCCTCTTGAAATTTTGATACAGTTCCTTAGTCCTTTGTGCCCAAGTCAAGTCAAGTCAGCAATTGCTTAGTTAGAAGAACTTCAATTTTTCATTATTTACATAATGCATTAGAACGAATATGGTAAGACAGTGTGCTTTGTGTATCCTCTGATGTGTGTTTGTACATAATTATGCTTGTTCTGAAAAGGGAGGAAGCAAAATATCGCTACTTGGTATCATCCAATCTATCGTCCCGTCTCAGCTTGTTTGCTTTTCCCTTATTAATATTAATTAATTAGGCTCAGCGTCAGCCAATGCAGAGCTTTAAAAGATTGTGGTCTCTCCACTCATGTATGGCTGGGCTACAGATGTAAAGGTATCGTATAAATAGCTTAATATTTATGAGGATATTTCAAGTTGGGTCAAGGGTAGGGGGAATATAATCAATATGCAAAGTATTTAATATGTTCATTCAAGTATGAATTGTTACTAAATTTGTACTACAAACGAGGCCTAGCTTTAGTAGGGATTTACTGCTTGCTTTCAACTTGTTATTAATTTATAAAAGACAAATCGCTTGAGAATTTTAGTTTGTTTTATCCAACTCGCCCAAGTAAAGACGTAAAAGAAAAATGGAGGATATGGATGGATAGATGGATGGGGATACGGCCCCAGTGGTACTAGTTCGGTGGTGGCCTGACAGATTGGCCGGATTTTTTGCTATAAAAATTGAGGCAACTTTTTTTCTTCCCTCACCATACCATATCATTTGAGATTTTTCCCTTCTGCAAATAACTTTTTTTATATATAAGTTACGGCATAGTTTTTTTTCCGCCGGCCAGGCATGTGTTGGGAAAGATGGGTTGTAAAAAGTCGCTCTTCAATTCCACTTCATTTCCTGGCTGAAATTCTTTTTCTCGTATTTTGACCATCCGATCCAGGGGAAAAGGGAATGAATCGTAGGCCATGACGCGCTTGCTGGACGAACATTATGGGATATATATTTTGGGAAAGAGGGAAAGCAGTAAAAAATGAGCGAAATAGTCGTTATTCGTTATCCATTATTGTTCTCTCCTCCCCGGTATATATACGCCATGATGATAATGACAATGAGGGATAATATGGAATGGAATGGAATATATCGGAAGGTCTGGCTGGGTCCATAGGGTCCAACTCATTTCCTTGGGACCGGTGGTTATAAAATAATGAAATGTGATCGTAAGTCTTGGACCATTGTAATTGGGATTGTGACTGGTCCACTTCCTTCTCTTCGGATTAGTATTAGCATTGTCTTTGTTCGGGAAGATTAATTTCTCTGCTCCAGTTCTCCAACTGGCTAAACATTATTATCAAAATGGGGAATGATCTGGGTTGATCATAATATCACTCACTCATCATCAAGGGAGATCATCATTAAAAGCAAAACGATCGTTTTGTAACGTAGCAAGTGATGAACACATGACACTTGATAAACCATCTTGACTCACTTTTTTACAAGTAAATTCCAACAATCTGTTATCCCTCCTACTAAAATTCTGGATTGATTTTGTTGAGGATACAAATTACTTATCTATTTTGGTGCGGTGTAAACTTTTCATTTCCCTCTCTGCATGAAAGAGACTTGAAGAAGTTCCGTTTATAAAACGAAACAAGTTCAACACAAGGCAAAACACACATAAAAGTACTTAGGTAGTGTCCGTAGTATTATGTTCAAGGGCCCGACCCTTCTTTGCCAATTTCGTTTTCGGTGGAGGCTGCTAAAACTTTGTTCTTCTGTTATGTTCACTCCATTTGCCATGGCCATTGCCACTTGGAACGTGAAATGCTCTCCAGTCCACAGCAGACAAATCAACTATCCCTGGTTGTTTAATAGTCACTCGACTCTGTCACTTTCCCTTAAACTAGTTTCAACTTCCCCCTCTTCATATTTGCTCTCTTATTTATTTTTTTCGTTTAAGACGAAGAGAAAAAGAAAGCGGAGATCCCGGAGAGCCTGTCGTCCTTGCTCATTGCTTTTTGACTCATTTGTCGTGTCGACGTGCTAAAATAAGAACATTAAGTAGGTACATAGAACGGAATACGCACACATGAAAATATTTTCTCCGGTAGTATATAGTTCATATCTCTCCTGCCTCCTGTACAAGAATCCGGAGAAAACTCTTTAATTATACGTGCCAGTTACTTTTACTTACCCTAAAAATAAATGGAAAAAGTAGCAGGTTGAAAATTCACAATTACTCGGAAATGCAAAACTTTTATTTTCTCTCATTCCATTCCCATTTCTTATATTATGGTATGCTATGGTATATGCTTTTCTACGAATGTAAAAACTTCAGCACAACCAACTTGACTTTTCTAATATGGACTAAAATAAATTGCTAACTACTCTTACGCTAACTGCAAACAGTTATTTAGATTTTCCCCGAAGAAACGCTGTATATCCCTTATGATCATATGAATAGGTAATTTGGGTAAGTTTTTAAAAAGGTTGTGGGGGGAAAGTCGTTATAATAAAATAAATAAATATAATAAACATTTTAAAACTTTACACTAAAGAGGGAGTAAAGTACTCTATATAAGTAGGGAAATGTATTCCAGGTTCTTGGCTAAGCCCTTCCCTTCCCATATATTTCCATTTACTCCCATAACATTCCCAAATACTTACTTTGGGGGACAATGGGGCCGGGAGTATTAAGTAGGAAAAGTAAAAACTACAAATAATAATAATTTTGTCCTTTTCTTTCAGTCCTTCTCTCTGCTCCTCCTTTTCTGTTTCCTCCTTCTTGAGTTGAATTCATTCAGTCCCACGTAAGTATATTTATATCTG
Organism: Pseudosinella alba; assembly: GCA_034700485.1. NCBI lineage: Eukaryota > Metazoa > Arthropoda > Collembola > Entomobryomorpha > Entomobryidae > Pseudosinella > Pseudosinella alba. The sequence goes on from JAQIXQ010000975.1 coordinate 3,592, forward strand.
CTTTCACCTTCCCTTTAAAAATGTCTTTATTACCCAAACCGAATGAAAATGGGAACTGCAATTCCAGCCCATTCCATTCCATACAGTTGAATGAAAGGAATAAGTGGTGGGTGGTAGAAATAATGGCAGTAGCATTGGAATAGTAGAAAAAAACCTTCATTGACTTTTCATGTTCCCCTTTTCCCTGTATTTAACTTTTAAGTTACGGGCCTACCCTCTGCAGTTATTTTGCAATGGAGTAGAGGAGAATGTGATATGTATATTTGCCAGCAATAATAATGATGCCACCGTAAACTACACAACTGCAATCAACCGTGGAGGATAATGTACAAGTTGAGAGTGTAATTCTGATAGCATGTTATTATGGCATGGCATTGCTTTCACTGTTCAAGCCCATACGTAGGTGGACGCAAATCTACGATCTCCACCATCTATACCGAAGTCCATGCCTTTCCCTCTGACTTGGCTCTGGCTCTTTGGCTCTTGTGGTGGCTAAGGAACAGTAGAGCATGGAATATGGCCCATTTTTATTTGTTCCACCAAAGAAAAATTCCCATACAAACTACATACAAGAAACTTTACAAGGAGAAAGCAAAGGGTATGGTATGGGTATAGAGACTGACTGAGGGAAAAAGTAAACTGTTTGTTCTCATAAATCCCTCTGCCCCAGCCATAAAGCATGAGCTGCCGTAGTAAATAGTAAACTATATGGAGGAAGGAGAAAGTACTCAAAGAATACTTAACCTGGTTGGTAGGTAATTCCACACACAGGGAAAAAGAGTGGAGAAAAAACTATATATTTTCCCCTCCCTTGTGCCAGCCAAGCCAACAACATTTTCTACATAAATTTTTCTCCTTCTCTCCTTCCTGCCATTTACATTCACAGGCTTGGCTAATGTTTACATTGCACTTGAATAGAATTCCTGTAAGCATAACAGGATGAAGAAAGTAGAGAACTGGAGAAAGTGGATGTGTGTGGGCATATGAGTACATTACGAAATAGGATGAAGTTCATATATCTACTTCATCATCATCATCGTCATCATCAGCATCCTCCACCTTCTCTCAAAATATATCTGCTCACCTTATTAATCACATCGCATTGAGAAAAGTTAACAAAGCTCCCCCGTTAATAAGAACCGAGTTAATTACGGCGCATTCCAAGAAACTATGTGTGACTAAAAGCCGGAAGTACGCATCAGTCATTATGACGCTTTATGATTTTTTCCCTCGCTACAACACTGCATTACATCATCCATCCGCTGATGATTCCTCCACCAGCACCATCATCACCGCCAGGTATATATGTGGAAGTTCCAAGTAATCCGTGCGAAAGCTTCCCTTTTCCTGCTGCTTTCATTTTGTACGCTCCCACTCATTAAGACTAGTCCTCCCTCCCTCACAAGTTCCTCCAGTCTAGTTAAAGACAAAATATTCCTTTTGTTCTGTTTATCTCTTACTGACTCCTTTATTCATAGGGACTGGAATTACATAATACTTACTTAAGACCTACATATTCCTATAATTTCCCACCAGCAGCACCTCCACCGCCACCGTCATTATTACTCCCTTCCAACTTTCATGTAGTGGGTTTCTCTATTACTAACTCCCTCCCTTCAGTATAATAAGTTTATCCCGAGCTGGAGCATGGAGCTTTGGAAATGCCCTCACCCAAATTCCGCCCAAAGCTGCGAGAGGAGCGAAACAAAGGACTATAATAAGTAAGTGTCTGTCATCATTTATATCTCCTTCCTATTTTAATTTCTGCTTGAACGCTTAATATTTCTTTCCTCACTGAGACAACCGTCCCCCAGTTAGTGCGGAGGGACGTAAAAGTGTATTAATAAATATATGACTTCACTTTGGGGAGAAGAGACAGGTTAAATAGGTAGCTAGTCTTCTGTAGTGTAGTCCTATTTTTTTTATGGAGGATTGCCCTGGGTGGTTTTCCCCAGCTCTCTTCTGGATGATCTGGGAGAAGAGGAGACTTTCTCCTTTCATGAGACTGCCATGCTCTGCTGTTGGGAGAAAGTAGTTCACATCCCATCCTCGTGCTTTGGTATGGCTTGGTTGATATATCTTAAATAGGGAGTTGAGGAAGAGCTGGAGCTGAGGCTCTGAGTGCCGTTAGGGAGAAGTTAACGTTTATTCTCGATATGGAGCATTCTCCCCATCTCAAAGGAGTAAAGAGGAAGAAGAGCCACTAATGGGATTAATGACGATAAACTTGGTTCGAACTTCCAAGGCAAGAGAGCTGGGGAAAGGCCCTCTCTCTCTCTCATACACACAGACATTGCTCCTCTATTTTTTAGACATATAAATTCATTTCTGTCTTACTTTTTCCATTTCATTCCAACAACGTCCTGTGTATTTAGGATAATGGTCCAGAGGGATGACTGGCTATGGACATTACGTGGAACCAAGAGAAAGTCAAGCTATATTCCTCCCAGAGAAAGAAAGGAAGAAAAAAAATATTGCTTAGCCAAGATAATTCAACTGGTATAGGCAAAGCTTGTAATGTAATGTAGTATGGACTGTGTGGATATAATATATTGGGCTGTTGAGTGAGTAAAAGCTGCATAATAATACATACTTTCACCTATACTGAAGACAATACAGACATGTACAGACATTTTTTTACCCCTGCTCTTTGTCTAATGCAATAATATGAATAGGAAATTAAGTAGGCAAACTTTCACTTCCCCTCTATCCCTATCCTAACTCAACCCTTTCTCTGTAATGACTGTATACGGTAATATTACTGAAGAGGAGAGAAGGTAAGGAAAGAGAAAAAAGATTGAAATGAGAGGCGACTTTAGGTAAATTATTATTATGCTTTCTCTTCCTTCTCTGTAGTTTCTCCTCTCCTCTTCCCTTCTTCCCTACTTACTTTACTCCTCCTGATGAGCTCAAATGGCTAAATTGCAACCGTTTGCATAGGATTAATGAGGAGAAAGGGCTTTACATCTTCTATGCATGGGATGGGTGAGATCATATGGATGAGAGGATGGAGGAGAACCCTACTTTTACTTCAACTGATCATCATCATCTTTGTCTCCATTTACAAAAATTTACTTTCCTCCTACCTTTCTCCTTCATTTAAGGCTATAACACTAATACTGCCATATTGCTGTGCTGACTCTGCCAGATTTTATTCGTCCTTCTTGACAATTCCTCTCTATCTCTCAAGCTATTCCAAATAAAAATGGAAGGAGAAGGGCTCTTTTCTCCTTCCCTCGCAAAATTGTCTAATATCACAATTGGATGTTAGTCTAGTTTAATGCTTAAAGAAAGTATCTTATGTGTGGGTGTGTGTTGACGATAATGATGAGAGGATGAAAGGATGAATAGCATATGAGAGGAGGAAGACTAGGAAGAAGCTAAGAGCTGATTGTGATTGTAATTGTACATGATGATGATAATGATGCTAGCTAGTGACGGTGTCTATTTTCCTTTTGTCCTTAAGAAGGGATAGGAAATCACAATCAGTTTGTATTTACTCAAAGGAAGTTTTTAAATCAATGCGTAAATTAATCCTTAGCCTCCATCTCCTCTCCATCTGGCTTCTCATTTACATCCTTTCTCACTTTTCTCCTCACTCCTTGTCCTTGGTATAGAGAGAGAAAGAAGGAGGGAAAAAGTTAAGTGTTGTAATGTAAGCAAAGCAAAAAGGAAGTTTGATCGGCTGTCGTTCCTCTGCTCCTTCCCATTATATTATCTGTTGTTTCAATAGTGAGGCAGGAGAAAGCATATTGATAGAACTTCCAACGGAATTTTATACTCAAAGGAAACGCTGACGTTTAAACTTGAGTTTGCATATCCCAGATTATTAGACTCTCTGTTTTCTAGAGACTTGTGCTAACTAATGACATGGATTTCAGCTCATTCACAACAGTGAAACGTAGTAATAATAATACCTCTCTCTTCCCTCTTGGAATTATTCAAAAGAAAGGGGGATTGGATCGGATGGGCTCATTAAATTTTCTCCTGCATTGATTACATTTAAGATGATGAGGAAAATACTTAATGTTCCAGAACGAAAACTTTTTGCCTAAAACCAAAATCTCAACTTAGAAGGCTGAGCTATCTATCCATCTATATCCATATCCAATAGTTATCTGCCTATCTAATCGTAATCGTTCCTCTGATATAGATCTAAAAGGGGAACTTGATTAAAGTGGAACTCCAGCCATATGCCGTTATTTCCCCGTGATACCGATCACTTATAAAAGTAGCACCGCAATGGCAATGGCAATCCTATTCTCTGGAAACAAATTGAGATTAGATACGGATACATTACAGCCAGAAGCCAGTTATTTGCTCCTTTACTATTAGGCAAAACTTTTCATATATCCGCTTTTGACAGACAAACCTAATTTGTTATGGTCAGCACATAAATTTTCAACAGTCAAGTCAAAGTTGTAAACAATCTGAACGGAACGAAAAAGTTTTTTTGTTGTGGAATGGAATGGAATGGAATGTCCCTGTCCTAAATATATTTGGAGAAAAGTTGAGGAAAGGGAAATGCATGCACGCCATCCATCCATGCATACATGTGCCAAAGCCAAATCAAGGTAATCATAAAACTTGTTCAATATGCGGAATTATATTTAGCAGATGCATGGGTTGACCTAATTTCTACAAAACTCACAATCATAATCATAGTCAGAATCACGAGCGAAAATAAAATGAAATCGATTGGAAATTGATGGATTTTCTTTAGCAAAACCGTCAGTTTCACTGAATATTTATCATTATCGTAAATATTTATAACAGGAATTTGAATAAAACGATGTCTCTATTTGTGAGTGAAGTACTCATTCCTAGAATTATTCCTTTAACAATTTCTCGGGAAAGAATTCATAAAGTTAAATTTTATAGTTTAGTGAGTGATGAAGTGAAAGTCTGTCTGACCTGTCATATTAAAGATTTTAAAACTTTACATTCAGCCATTCTTTAACCTTATCTTATCCTCTGACGATAAGAAAACTGAAAAGTTAGCCAATATAAACTACTCATAATGTTATATTAAAATATGTGCTGAAGGAACATGAGTAATGGTTAAATAGCTGAAACTTGCCAGACATGACTTGGTATGGTCTGACTCACAAGCAAAAAAAAACAGCCAGAAAAACATTCAACTTTTAGTAAGGTAAAGATATTGACGCAACTGTCATGTACTAAGGCAAGAGGAAGTTGTGCCTGGGCAGGGAAGAAAAGCTCATCTCAAATTCCGGATGAATTGCCTGTACACTATATATTTTCGCCAAAACATGACATAAGCTAGCCCCATGAAAAAAACTTGACTCACTTATTACAGCAAATGGAGAAGGGCCAGTTACGAGGAAAAAATTTACTCATACTTCACAAGTAACTTGGGGAGTTAAAAGACTTAACTTGTGTGCAAAAAATTCAAATCTCTCCTTCCCATATAAAATATAGTTAGCCATATGTCTTATACGTTCTCTCCTTAAGTTTATACCTTTAAGTGAAAGTACATGGAATGAATGAATGAAAAGGGAGCACATGGTGAAAAATATATGGCTAGCTTAATCTCATCCCTTTTTATATCACACTTTTACTTACTAGTTATCCTACTTCTGGTTCAAAAAGTAAAGAGAAAGTTTATTGAAAAAAGGAAAATGTTTTTCAATCGGCCACTGACTTTCTCCTTAAAAAAACTTCATTACGATTCCCTTTCGCTTCTCTTCATGAACTTTTTTTCTTCTCCTCTCCATCCTGATCGTGTTTCGAAAGTCCAAATTCGCTGTCTGACTTTGACAGATGAAAGTAGCCTTTTAGGTAAAAATTGGTATGAAGAAACCGTCTATTATAGTAAGTGCGCATTGGATTGATGCATTACACACTCAGGTATGAACATAAAAAAGTATAAACAAATATACAATGTTTATGAGTTCCGGTCCGGTTCTCTGACCAGCGGTTACCTTTCTCCAGCCATAAAAAACGAGAGTAGAGTTCCAGCCTTCAACATATAGACAATGATTTGGAATGCGTCTCACTCCCTCAATTCTAAAACTTTTGTGGATTCAAAGGGGAAAAAGTAAAATAAGTGTTTTTGCCAATTTTGCCAATCATCCAATCCAATGTTCAGATCAGAAAGGAGAAAGTTTTTGGTTGGGTGAAATATGTATGGATTGAAGAAACAACTTTAAATTTGATGTATTTCCAGATGGTGTGGAATAGCATGGCGAGTAATGCATATAGGAACACGAAACTCGCATTCTAAACTATAAAAAATTGAGATGGAATTTGTCTTGTCATGCTCTCTTTCTCCCCGACTGATACATGACTAAGCACACCCTTGAACTTTGATTAAGCTCATGACGATCGTGAGGATGATGACGATCAGCCCCTATGGGTCCTTCTGGTTCACAGTGCCCCACCCGTTGATTATTTCGACACTAAAATCAGGACCACAACCAGAGTCAGAGTGAAAGCAGCCAAGAGAAAGTCCCTTCTAGTATTCTATCTTTAGACAATTTTGCCAAAATTTCCCTATTTATTTTGTAGTTTTATTACAGGAATAGGACTCGTAATTGCAGAATAATTTCACTGGGGGATTAAAAGTTCAAATCAGTTTTAGTTTTCCCATTTTTCTGTCGTCATCCTCATTATTAACGGTGGTAGGAGTAATGGCACTCTGCATGAGATGATGATGATGGGGTTGATCGCGCTCCCTTTCCCAAACAAAACTCATAATTGGTGGTGGATTTCTTTCTCTCTCCCATATTTGTAGTTTATTTGACTATGTTAGAGCAAAATGGAAGGAAATGTGGTGGTGGCAAAAATATATATACATAACTTGAATTAGAATTAAATGAATTTGGAGCATATTGGCAAAAGTGGATAGGGAAAGATATCACACCAACCAAACCAGTCATCATCGCCACCACCTCCACCACCGCATACACACGTGCAGGATTTCCCATGAAAATCTAGAAGTATTTTTTTTGCAGGGAGCTTTTTGAGACAGAGTTTTCCCTCAACGATATTTCCGCAGTATATCACACACCAGGTGGCAAGAGGAGAAATTGCAATTAAGCCATGTCCTCCTCCAACCTCCTCTTCCTCCATCCGATAATACCGGGAGCAACCACTTTCTTCCTAATATAATAGGTAGGTAAATATATAAGTAAGTTTATGTGAATGAGTGAGGTTATAGTAGAATTATAACATGCAGAATGAATGAATGCTTAACATGGTATAATATGGTAGGGGCACGTACTCCACATATTATGTACGTGCGAATCTGAAAAAATATAATAGTAAATTCATTTAAGGGGTTCCGGATGAAATCCATTCTGGAATGGGTTGGAATGCATGTTGGATCGTGTTATGTGATAAAAACAAGAGTGTTTAGTATTTCCGTGTTGTTTTCCCCCTTTACATTTATAATTCTCATTTTAATCGCAGCAGAGGTCTTTTTGTCGAAAATATGGCCCTTCATTTAAGTGCATTTTGTATATAGTTACGCATATAAAATGTTATTAATGATATATTTATTTTGTTGTTCTACTGCACCAACCACGCACATCCACAAAAAAAAATCACGATGTGTGGTCACATTAGCCCTTAATATAGTTAGTGTGGGGGATTCCTCCACTAATACATTATGCATGTTATTTGTTGTCATATATAACCTCAATTCTTCTCTCCTTCTCTCTGTTTTTGAACAGTTGAGGGGCAAACCGTAGGACATCACCACCAACCACCACCACTGGTAGCCAAAATCACACCGACATTTGTCCAACCAAACAAAAACCCGTCGTGTCAGATTCAGACCCTTTTCTCAGTAGAAAAGATATTATTTTTTCTGGAATGGAATGACTGGTATATATATATGCTCCCTCTGGCACCAAGGATGTGGTCCGTGTTCCAAGGTTGTTCCAATTAAATACACCCCGTCACGGGCAGCGACTCCCGACTCCACTGTGGTGGCATGGGATGGCATTCTTTCGGAGATTTGCTGCCACCATGCCAGAGTGTAGGTATTTGTTTGCCGAAGGTAGTAGAGCTAGTTTATGTGGAGCACGTGCTTCCTCCCCCTCCAAAAAAATAACAAAGAAATTAAAAGGGGAAGAGAAAGATTGGAATTAACCTTCTTCTTGGGGACCCAGACCCGGGTGAGGGTGCCATGTCATGCTGCTATGAATGAATTAATAGGGAAGGCGACTAGCGGGAAATTAATTTTGGGATGTGCTAATGAATAATCTTAAGATGCGTATTATGGTCGTTCTATCAAATTAATATTTTTTTTTGTGTGGAGAAAGCGAGAATGAAGAAGCGTCCTGACGGCTTTCGCAACCCAAAAAAAACTTTCCCTCTCTCCAGTCAAGTCGCACAGGGGATATAATATAAACTGCCTAAATGTATTATGTATGCAGATGAAGTTCTAAGGATGCGACAGTGTCACGCACGTTCGTTCCTCTCTCTGTCTGTAGCCGTTCCCCGGATGTGGGATATGATGATATGATGATGACGTAGAAAGTAACATCGCAGATTTCATTCCGCAGAACTCCTTCTTCGGATATTAAAACTGGTAGTATTCCACCAGGATATAAAATGTAAATAAAGAGGGGAGATGATATACTTCATTGTGGGGATGATGATGATCAAGAGGATGCTACAGCTAAAACTATGTCATTTAAGTATGTATGTGCCACAAATTGTAACCTAGATTTACTTCATTCTTATTCCTCACTGATTAACTTTCCTCTACTTTTTTTCCTCTCTCTCTCTCTCTCTGGTAAGACATCACATCCTCCTCCTCCTCTTCCCTTCCTTCTCTAGGATAAGGAGACAGCAGAGAGCACAGCGGAGAGAAAGTCTTAAAGTCTTCTTTGGCGTTTTCTAACTCCGGGAGATCGAAAACAGGTCATCCGTGATGATACCGAGGAGAGGAGAACCAAGAGAGCAATGTACCTTTTCCTCGTGCTCTCAACTCGTCTCAAATTCAATGTTTGGCTTGGGGGAGAAGAGAAAAAAAGTTGGAGAGTTTGTTAAAAGTACGAAAAAGAAAAAAAACTTTAGAGTAGTTAGGTTTGCCCTTTGCAAATTTATCCTCTGTTATGTTATATGATGTACCCGGTCGATTACTCCACTTCCAGGATAAATTTTATACATAAACTCTAATAGATTGACTTACATTTGGAGTGGACTCTAACCAAACATTAATTATTTTATAGTGAAAGTAACGATATACAGTAAGGTAAAATCATAGACAATGGCAAATGTAACAGTGAAATTAACCCGGTTTTCAACAAGCTTAGACAATGCTTCAACTTCCGCCAATTTGGATTTGGATAGAATTGCTATTTGCTATTTATAGCCATATGTTGAATTGTCATTCTCACAATCAGCCAGATAGGAACTCGATAATATTTGCAGATGACATACTTATATTTGAGCATCAGCTTGAACTCTATCATATATTCCGAGATAAATTCATACCTTCATTAAAGCCCAAGCCAAAATGTCAAACTATCAGATATTGCTATTGCATTGTAGTATTTTGGATGTATTTCATTTTGTATTTTTTATTCCACGTAGCACTTCTGCCCTCCTTCCTTCCTCCATCCCCGGATCACGTTCCCCAACCACGTTGCTGCTGACTTTGTACTTTTTTTCTTTGAAATGGGAGCTTCATTTCGTGACATGTATGCATTTATTTTTATTTTACTCCATCCATCCATACCTATATAGCCATGAACACGTTCATTCAGTTCAGTTCAGTTCAGAGCCCCCCATGCCATGTTTTATGTATTTAAACTGACAATACAAAACCAAAAACCACAATACTGACTGGGATATATTAAATTTTATATACTATATTTTTTGAAGAATTAAGAGAGAGGCCATAGCAGTTCCCCTAATATACCACATTTTTCAATCAATATATCCGACAAAGCAGAAACCGCCATTACCAACCATATCCCAAGCTTTTCAAAAGTCCATTTCCATTTCCCATTGTAATTGGCACAAGGGGAAACCCCAAAAGCAATACGTATATATAAAAAGTGTGAAAAAAAAACTACAAAAGAGGACAAGAGAATGGCATCATCACCATCGTCATCATCATCATTGTCACCGTTCCTATGATCATCATCAAAGAGAAAGTAGTGAAAGTCCAGGAAGGACTCTCGACTGAAAAGAGAAAGGACTTATATAGATGGATATTGGATATGATATAACTCAATGGCTGGCTGACTTGATTCCGAACAAAGTGAATGAGAATGAACACCCGAGATCCAACTTGGGTAAGTATATAGGCCATACGAAGCAAAAGAAAACGTAATATAATGTCAAAATACATTTTCTTCTAGTTTTTTTTTGTTGGTGCCAGCTTCCTCCTCTCTTCAACAGCAGCTGTCGCATTATTTGTCTTCTTATTTTTTTCTTCCTTGGGTATAAAAAGGGGGAAATGTGGAATTCCATCATCCATCCCCTCGCTAAAGATAATGTGAAATCCGCTTGGTTGTTTCGCTCGTCTTCCTCCATATCCTCAAAAGTAAAAATAGTATAAAAGTAAGTGTAGTAGCAACAATGTCATCATAAAAAACAAAGAGAAAGCAGAGGAGAAAGCAAGTGAAGAATGAAATGTAAGCGACGGAGGAGCTCTTAATGCATTACTTACACACTAGTCATACGTATGATGATATGGATACCACCATGCCACGTCAGCGGAAAAGCAAGACGGAAGTAAAGTGAAAGTGAAGAGAAGTTGGCAAAAATTTCAACTTAAGTACATGCACAAGGGAAGTGAAAGTAGCACCTTATGGACATATTATATATATGATAGGGGATATGGGATGCTTTTTTATACACTGCCATCATTTCCGTCAGGAATGAATTTTTTTTTCTCCTATTCTTTATCCCCCGTTCGGTTTTTGGTGTTCATCGCCTTCCCCATATCACATCACTCTTTTTTCTCATTTGGGCCCTTTTGCTTTCTCCGAGAATCTCTCTGTCTTTCGAAGGAATAAAGAATGTCAACTTTGTCGTCGTCATCACCATCATGATCGTCATCGTCATTCCTTCTCGTATCATATTTTACTACACACTCCCGTCCCATCTCATCCAATCCAAGTATTTTCCCCGTCTTCGATCTCATCTCATTTCAAAGGATGATGTTGATGATGATGATGACGATTATGACAAACATGATATACGTATTATATAAAAAAGGCATGTCATACATTTTATCCACTGTCATTTATAAAAATGCGGAGGAGAGATCCCAATCCCCCCGATCCGATTGTGTGAAGAAAGGTTGAGCCTTGATCTTCCACATTTCTTTTCTTATTCAAGAATCGGTCGGTATGCCTTCGTTTAAAAGAAAGGTTTTTCGTGCGAATTTTTTCCCTTAACATTCTCAATCTTCAACTTTTTCCTTTTTTTTCTGGGGGAAAGTTCGCTTCGCACGCCCGCCTCGTCTTGGTCTGGTCTTGGCCATTCCTTCGGAGTTATCTGTTTAATTTTAAAGGATTCTTACTACTGCCTCATACCATACCATATCATATCATATAATATCGTAGGAATTTTCACTGGATGAAGTTTTTTTTGAGAAAGTAATCATTTTTTTGTTCCCACTTTTGTTTCCAAAAATAGCCATGTATGGCCTTGTGCATGGGATGATCATCCAAGATCCAATCTAGCAGCAGCCGGTGGCTGCGGGCCATGATGATGATATTCAACTTGAATGAAAAATGGTTAGCTTGTCCTTCCTCCTTTTACTAAATACATTTTCATATCATATCATGTTAATCCATAATATAATCCTTTAAATATATTCTGATCTAACATGGACTGGGATACGATGATGACGCAAAAACGCACTAGTTACTTTTCTTGGCAAACTTTCCCCAACGATTTTTAGATTATCTTTTAGTGAAATTATGAAAGTGGTGGTTTCATTCTATGCTCAAGGCACCCTTGAAACTTGTCTTGGAACTTTAAGAAACCGATTCTTTTGTACTTCATCCCACACACCATCAGAGATCTAAAGTGCAGTTTTACATGTCAAGCATACAACTTGAGTCGTTATTCAATTAACTCTGGTAAAACTTGAGATTCCGGCCTTTTCTCAAAAAAAAAGACTACATTGCAAGGAGCAAATAAAGACATCCAGATTAAGTTGCAATTTATAAATCTCTTTAAGGTTCTTCTTTCATAATCGATTATCCTCCTCATCATCAATGCTTGTGGTGTAGCTTTCCCTTCAGTATCAGTGTCAATAGAAGAAGATGATGAGCCCATATAAAATGGCTAACGACAGCTTAACAGCTTTGGCTTTTCTGGGCCACATACGTGCCATATCAGTATCGGTATCAGTTTCATCTTGGGTCGGTCGGCTGTTTGACATACATTTGCAGTAACATTTCGATTCATTTCACTTCATGGGCTGCAAAAAAGAAATTCGCAAGGACAATCCGGGTCATCAAAAAGCATTTTAGCAAGGCGCCTGCAACAACGGTCACATAGTCACATACATAACAGAAATCGCGAACTTTCCCTTTTCCCCATTTTTGCCTTTGAGGCTAAGGTTATGGGGCGGTGGTGGTGATAACGGAGAAGATTTAAAAAAACAGAACTTTCACCGAGAACGTATCCGCCCATCTAATAATACATCCATCCAAATATAAGTATATCCCCATCCATATCCATACCTTTGTGCCTTCCCATAAAAAGCCATAATCTTTGCCCACAACTCCGGAATGAACCTTTTAAGCCCAAGGATAAAGGGCTTAATATTTTTGGTTGTACCCACTTTGGAACACTTAACTGTGATCATATGGCACCAATGGCACCTTAAATTTTGTTTTGATGCACTCCCCAAATACTACAAGGCCTGGCCAAGCCCTGCCCAATCCTAAATTGCCAATAGCAAAACTAAGCCATTTTTTTTTGCGAAGTTTCCACTTTTTCAAAAAGAAAAGTACAGAAACAGTAGTGCAATAAATGTGATTGAACACACTTTAAGGAAGGGGAAAGTATACCTTTGGGGTATTGCCTGAACTGATATTGGTTGCAATATTTGGTAGGAAAAGTACGTGTTTTTGGGTAGTTTGATATCGAAGTTTCTCTATTCATGGGTAACATTCATCCTCTGTTTTCACACTATTTGATTAAGCTTTATCTACAAGACTTTATCCTCCTTCTTACCCCTCCGATGTGAAGGAAAGTGTGGATGTCGAATATTCCCCATTTCCTCCACCTCCAGGCAATGGAAAACCTTCGAATTATTGAATTTAAGTAAGGGGCAAAATGGCCCCGTTACCAACTGACACATTTCTCACTTCCTGTTTCTCCCACTTTATCCGTCGTAGTTGTGGGCCCATTCTAAAAAGGACGGAGCCCAATTAAATAGACGGACTTCTAAATGGCATTTGCCTAATCAATTGCCAACATAATAATGCTAAAAATAGATAGATCAATTTGCTACTACCCCCTCCAACAGTAAATTTCTGCTTTTTGCAACCCTTTTCTACTTCATCTTTGACTTCGAATTGGAATGGACCATGTTTATGTTCAATAGAAGCATAGTAAGCATATCTCCGTTCGCCGTATCTAATGCCCTTTGCCCGAGATCAAAAAGTTAGTTTTGCACCGGCTCAGCAAAAATATTTGTGTGTCAAAAGAAGAAATAAACATTGAAAGTTTAAATGTTCTTGTTTACGTTAACAATTTAGAGAATAATATTTACCGGAAATGTCGCATCTGTGCGTAATATATGGAGTTGCTCCCGCTCGCATTATTTTCCTTTGTTGTATGGAAGAAAAAAGTTTCCAATCCTATCATGAGTTTGGAATTGAAATCTGGACGACTTCTCCGTAAAGATGCGTATGTACTTTCATTACACAAATATAAAGACGATTATATAACCATCTCCACCTTTGCTCCAGGCTATGCACCATCGACAAAATAATTTATTACGTAAATTTATAAAAGAATTATGTCTTTATACCTTATTCCAAGGAATATGACTTGTAGCGGATGTTGGAGCTCACGGAAAATATCTTAACTGTTATGATATAAAGCATATTACAGTTTCAACGTATAAACGCAAACCCTCGCTCGGTGCTCCCTCCTTCGAATGAAGCAACAATAAGTTCTGAACTAGGTCATATGTATAAATAAGAGGGGCTGATGAAGGATTTTAGTCAACAATGAAGTTATATAAATATTCTGCATAGATTTCTTCTGTACATTTCTCCCTCCCTCCGATCCCTTCCCTCTAAAAAAAAGTTTTCATGTAAAAATTTGCTCGGGTCTGAGGAACGACTCCCAGCTTATTAGGAAAAGTAGGCTTTCTGGCTTGGCTGTAATACTTTTCCAACTTTTAGTTGTACGTAGGATAGTTACCTACTTATGCTTATTACTTTGCTCCGCGAAGTATTGATGATATCTTTTATAAGTTTATTTTATGCTTCTCTGGGCATGCATGCTTCATGGAAAATATTTTTTGACGACTGACTGTAGACAACCCTTAAAACGATTTGGGCATCTGGGGATCACTCAGGAAGAAAAATATGTCAAGATAAAACTCAACAAGAAAAGATATGGATCACTCGGTTACTCGTTCCATCTCCACTAGTCTCTTTAAGAATTATTATGATTTTCATGTGAAGGGGAGAATTTCACCAACAAAATGGGGAAACACCTCCCCCTATTTTGAAGCCGTAAAAGTTATTCTTTAAATGCATTTGGAAAAGAGAAATGAGTAGATTGGTTTGTTTTACAGTACGTATGGAAAAGTGGCGGTTTCTGAAAATTTTAAATGTTGTTGACTAACTGTTCATTTCATGATTGTGAATAGGCTTCTTTTTTTTATATCAAATGTGAAATATTCGCGACTTGGAAAACTTCAGTGATAAGAGCCGCAAAAGTGAAAGTCATTGCAATGGCTTAGCTTACTTACGGAGCTCAGCGCGCGGAAGATTTTGCCAAGATTATGCCACGATTTTGCCAAGATTTTTCCAAGATTTTTCCAAGATTTTTCCAAGATTTTGCCAAGATTTTGCCAAGATTTTGCCAAGATTTTGCCAAGATTTTGCCAAGATTTTGCCAAGATTTTG